>JABFEA020000001.1:53252283-53265233 GCA_019775915.2 Cyphomyrus plagiostoma | reverse complement strand
ACCTGCTACAACGGTGACTGACACTATGTTACATGAACGCTTAATGCATGACACCTGCTACAATGGTGACTGACACTGCTTCTTTAAGGTCTGGCCAAGTTGGAGAGCGGGAAAATTCATGGGAACCCGGTAACAGGGTTGCCAACTCTCACGCATCAGGTGTGACACTCACCCTTTCAGACTCTCATACAAGGCATCTTACGGCAAATTTATATTATCCCATTATAAACCTAAAATTATCTACATTAAAAGTGTTTGGGTAGTTTGCAAGCCGTACAGACTATGTACAACAGAGGTCAACAGGCAGACCCTGGTCCGCGAAATGAAAATAGCCCCAGCACCAGCACAACACCCAAAGTTAAGCAAGACACGTTTTCGATCTGTGTGCCATATAATAAGAATGGGGCCCGGTGGAAGGCGATAAACGCTGTTGCGATGTACAGTATATTGCAAAAGACATGGAGCCCATAAATATTGTGGAAAAGCCGGTATTCATTAACACGCTAAAAGTTTTTACAAGTTTCTAAAAGTGTTTACAATGGCGTGGTCTGCCATCTCACAAGAATCTTTTTTGCTTTGTCAGATTGCACTATAACCCTAAGTAAATAATAATAATAAAGTTAGAACTTGTTGTGAACCTTTTATTTGTCATCTGTAGTTTGATTTTGAGTAGGGGAAGGAGAAATCGATTAAAATCGAAAATCGGATTTATTGTGGAAAAAATGGGAGATTTTATTTTTAGGCTATATCGCCCAGCTCTACATACAATCCTAAACAACTGTATTGTTTCAGGTTCATAAATATCAATAAATATGAGTTCAAATAAAATGATCGCTAATACCTTCAACCTTGTAAAGACAAGCTCGTTTAACTCCACATGTGATCAGGGAAAATAAAATGTGACTTTGTGCACTAATCTGGCTACTATGTATTTGCAACACGGTATAAAAGGCATGATTAAAAACTAATTGTTTAATAAAAGGACAATGTATAGAGCTGTTCTATAGGAAAGGTAACCTTAAAATGACTTCTGTTGTGATCTGGAGCTGTATAGAAAATAAAATTAACTTGACCTTCAAGGGGGCGGGGCGGCCTCCTTAATATAATGGTAGGGGAAACACTGTACCATTTACAACTGTTACATGTGTGTGCAGACATCTCTATTGAAAATCTCACTCCAGCCATCTGGCCGAAGTTCTATGTCAAGTGATAATAAATATTGTCAAAACGTTTTTGAATTGTATTGAATTAATTTGATTTGACAGTCAGATACCGATTACATGCAATGTTGATACAACTAAATTTTAGTTGAATACCCCTGATTTACAAGGTAATAAATCTCTTACATACATATAAATGTCTGTGCAGACTTGCTCTAATTAAAAATCTCACTCCAGCTAAAGTTGGCAACCCTGCGGTAAGCGTCTGCAGACACATACCCACTGCTCGAGACACTTCTGTGCAACCCGGTGCCAACAGATACCTGTGTGACTCGAAGTGTCTGCTGGTTTCTGCTCAGTCTTCAGTGTCTGGACCAGAGCTTCTGAGCTGATTTCAGTGCCGGCGAAAACAGCAAACGGAAATGTATCCGGCATCTAAAAAATAAAAAAACATTTAAATGGGCATTAAACCCCCCACGACTTGCAAATAAATGGTCACGACGTAATGCGTGTGCTGTCTTCTTTTCCATAGTCCCTGTGTCCCGCTAGTCAGTGGTACCTTCATTCCGCCTCCTGGTTCAGGCTTGTGGCTGAAGGCCACACTCCTATTGCTGTCGTAGAGTGGACACTTAAGGCCATCCCCTTCGGCCGCCGTCGGCGCCTTTTCCAAGCACGGCGCTGCGGACACTTCATCCCCATCGTTACATTTAACTGCCCTTTGGTGGAGCTTTTGCCGGACACGTTTTATCTTTCCCACCATTCTGGGTTTTATATAAAACAGCGCTTCACCACTAACAACACCAACGTGCACTGCTCAGGTGTTACACAAAAGACGTACCGGCTGGCACTGAGGTTCACTCTTATCAGTTCCGATGTATTTACACAATAGATCCAGCAGATGGAGCATGTCTGATTCGATTTTACTTAAGCGTCGCCCGCAATTTAAAGTACGCGTTTTTATTCAGAAAAAAGGGGCGAGTTTTGGTCAGGGTGAAGAGGTACACCAGGAGAAATCATTCACATTTATTGTTCACTTAAGTAAGAACTGACTGGGAGATGGACACCTGTGCTGGCAGGTGATAAATGAAGTGATCATTCGTCCATCCTGCAATCATTTCTGAGGTTTGAATGAAAGTATGTTTGGGTGCAGGTTTGTTGTTTTGGGGGGGCCCCACTCACACACACACGCACACACACACATACAAGCAGTGTAGTGGGGAACCATTTTACAAGGCCATAGCAAGATTCAGTTCCTGGTGGGAAGGGGCCATTTAAATGCTAAACAGTGGCAATCCATGAGCTGGACAGTGGACTTCAGTATAGCGTTCAATAATATTGTTCCATCACTTCTCCACAGCAAACTGATTTAGTTAGCTAAACTCCCCACAGCATCTGTCAGTTGACTACAAACTTCCTGACAAATTGGTAGCAGTATATAAGGCTGGACCTCCACCTGCCTGACTCAATGGTCATCAGCACAGGATCTCTCAGGGCTGCGTTCTCTCATGTCTCCTGTTTTCATTTTATAAAAATGACTGTACCTCTGCAGACAAGTCCATTTGTTCCATGGATGTATATCAAGGATGGTCTTTCTTGATTATAGCTAGGCGTTTAACACCGTCATACCAAGTCAGCTGATCAACAAACTATACGTTAGGGGGTAGTCTGCATAAAAGATTTGTTTTAGGTGGTGGTTGAGTTGCGCACACTCTGCCTACACTCACTTCAGCCCCCCAGAAGTGATCTGGTGGTGAGGGGATTCCCAGGATAACCAGGAAACTTGACTCCATTCACATGCAACAGGTTACTAGACTTTCCCACAAACCACTCCCAGTCTGTCACTGTACACGTCCTCCACCCTCACCCTGAACACCAGTGTGCCACAGGGCAGTGTATACACACCTCCACAACATGGTGCGACACAAAAAAAACCTGGTCCTAAACACCAAGACAGCCAGAATTATCGTGGACTTCAGGACTACTACAGAGACTAATCACAGCCCAGTAACAATGAAAGCAGAGGCTGTGGAGAGAGTCTCCAGCATGAAGTTTCATCACAGAGGATCTCTCCTATAGGCTGACAACACCTCAGTGGTAGTAGGCAAATCACAACAGCGCCTCTACTTTCTGAGAAGGCAGAAAATGACAATAAGGTTCTTGAATGAACCTTGAATTTTGAAGATCTTTTCACCACCAGGACAAAGAACTGCCATCACAGAGGAGGTTTCTCCTTGAGGAAGTGCATCATGACCAAGACATTACACAATCTCCACAGCTTCTTCCCTGTAGCCGTCCAACTCCTAAATAAACTTGCCTAGTACCTCAGTAATATGTCACCCAGCTGCAACCCACCAACCCAGGGAAAATCCCTCCCTTATCTGACATGTTTCCTTCATAGTACATGCAATATCATTTCAACTTGCATTAAAATGGCCCTTGCCCTTTCCGATGATTAACCTGCACTGTATCTTCTGTAAATTTGTGCACTATGATTTGTACTCCTATTTTTTCTCACACAGTGTTCTGTGGAGTGTCCTGCTGTATGTCTTTAATTTTGTCCTGGACTTCATGTTTGGCACTGGACCACAATTCTGGCACACACTGGCAATTATGTGAGTTCTGCCACCGGTTCTGGTTCTGAAGACAAACAAACTTCCACACAGAATGAAAGGGAAAATTATCAAGTTTGTGAGAAGAGATGGAACTTGTGGGTCGACCACAGCAAGCCGCTGAGACCTTCTCTCAGAACTGGAGTAAATTCTGAAGAAGAAACTGTCCAGATGGGTGATACTGATAGTCCGCTGCTCTGACAACAGATAGTGAATGATCAGGGCCTTCCCTCCCCAGTGTATTTCAGGAACCCCCCCATTCTCATTCTTATTGAGAACCCTACATGACCTCTCTTATGTTGTGGTTCTCTTGCTAGCCACTGCAGACTTTTGAAAGGTAAAATTGCATTGGGGGAGGCAAATCGGTGGGACACTAGCCTGCCTGTTAACCCGCCTACTCTTTCCTGTCATGTGAGGATACTTAATGCACTTCGTGGCTTGCCCTGTTTGGTAAGTGCTGTGAGATCTACCGGAAGACATACTGCTGCCCTGAATGCCGTAAGTACCACACACAGAAATCCAGGTTGAGACTGGCAGCTCTTTCCTCAGTTTTGGTGATTTTAATTAGCAAATGCTTTGTTTTTGTGGAATAACAGTGTATGCTAACATGATGTTGCAGGTTAGGACTGTCTACATTTGCAGTGTTTACCCTGTGAAGTGAAAATGACTTATTTTTTGAAAGCAAGATGGTTTCAATGTTGATGTGGGACTGATTCCTACTGAAAGAACGTCTGAGACAGACTTCTGCCAGACTCAATGCCCCCAATAAAAAGGCTTCTCTTTAAGACAGGGGTGGACAATCTTGCCTAGAAAGGAGCCTTGTGTGTGCCGGTTTTTGCTGAAGCTCCTTAGATTACTAATTAGAAGACTGATTGTCTGAAGAATCTGTATACCTGGATTTGACCAGCTGACCTAAAAGTCATCCCAAAAACCAGCATACACACTGGCCTTATGCGGACAAGACTGCCCATCCTTGTTCAAAGAGTTGAAATACTTCAGTTAAAAGCAATATTTTTCATGCAGGATTTCTGTCCTAAATTCCCATGTGTGCTTGTATGCTCTGGGGTTCCCTAGCTTTATATTATATCATATGAGGTTGCTAACTCCTCGTTAGTATAGGGATTAGTATCCCCACCTGTGACATGGGAGACTGGGGTTTGATTCCCCGATGGGTAGATCCAAAAATTTCGGGGGCAGTGTGTGCCTGTCATTATGCGGTCACCGGTTCAAACCCAGCCTCAGCACATCTGTGGGTTCTTGAGCAAGGCCCTCAACCCCAAGCTCCCTGGGCGCCAGCTAGTACAGGTGGCTGCCCTTCACGGACAACTTACTCCACAAAGAGCAAGTTGAGGGAGGTGTAAAGACAATTTTCCCATGGGGATCAATAAAGTACCAATTATTATTATTGTGATTACAAGAGTGGTTCTGGGTGTTGAACAATATCATTGAATAAGTATACATGATAACATATTTATAGGAGTGGCTGCTTGTTATGGTCATCTCAGGAGACATCCTGAGGTAACCTAGGAGACCTGCGTGTTACTGTAAGTTATTGAATAAATTGTGAGTCTCTTTATATTTAAATAGATTTGCTTTTCTGTCGGAAATGAGTTTTGTTCAAAACCCCAGTTTGGTCTCATCTTCAGTGTTCCAAAAGGGGAAGTGTGGCAAGACTTTTGGCAAGACAACACAATGTAAAAGTTTCAAAATGAGGAAGACCCACAAATTAGCAAAAGAGCTGATGTCTGGATGACCATTTATGGTGACATCTATCATGAGGTCCATCCTCTGATGGTTGGTCAGAGATTCTCACACCTAGAGGAACATCACTGTTTCCTGAGATATGTATAATTTGCTGCCCCAGCAGTAATGTCAATATAGGCGTGCTGAGCATCAGGCAGCTAAAAGCCAGCCAGATGATGCAGTGCTCATTTTCGGTTTGTGAGTATAAAAAAAGAACGTTCGGCTTCTCACGTTTCGAACTGATGCTTCTAAAACAGTAGCCCCCAGATGCAGCAAACTGTGCTGTATGTTGCAGCTTTGATGCGATAATTTCACAGGTCTGCGTCCTGCCTTTGAAGTGGTCGGCCCACTCATGTGCGTGTGTTGTCCATCCACACGGCATCAGGCAGTGTGAATTTGCACACGAATACTTTCATATCATTTCTCCATACCAGTCCTGCCGCTCAAGAAAGGATGGGCTAAACTGTCATTGTATTATAGGATGGTGCCGTGAAGTAATCAGGGTTACCGGCTGTGGTGTTTCCAAAGGTTCTGATGTTGCCATGCTTTGGGTATTTTGGGAAGATGTTGGGATTAATGTTGACATTCTCTTTCCTTTTAACAGGAAATGGGGACGGGGGTCATGTTGACTGTTGTCTTTTTGCTACTGACCGTTAGAAATGGTAAGACAACACTGCCGCTAGGTGTCTTATTCCAAAACTCAGAGCTGCCTTGAATTTGGAATATGCTTAAGAACCCCCCCACACACACACGACAGTGTTGCATGTGTCTCCTCACCCCCAGCCCAGTCCAAGTCCCAGGACAGCTGTGAGAAGACTGTGGTCAGGTCGTGTGCAGAGTGTATCAAGTCTGGCCCCTACTGCGCCTGGTGCAAGCTGCTGGTAAAGAGCACCTTCATCTGGCCACATCGCATCTCCTGCACATACCGACCCGTGGCTCCTCATACCGATGCCAGAACCTGATCCCGTTAAGCTGGCCTGTATTCAGGGACCTTAGGGGCAGAAACCCAAACATCTCAAAAAATACAAAATGAGTGCATTTTTATACATGCCATCTTGGAAAAAAGGAAGTAAACCAGCTGGAAAGGTGTATGAGTGCCAGAACTATTCATTTTCGGGGGAGTCTGATAGCATCACCCCTGAGGAAATACTGTTCTATGGCAGTGTTTCCCAATCCGGTCTTCAGGGATCCACAGATAGTCTACGTTTTTGCTCCCTCCTAGCTTCCTCCAAGCTGTCTGGCAGAGAACTTGGAGGGAGCAAAAACATGGACCTACTGTGGATCTCTGAAGACTGGTTTGGTAGACACTGTTCTATGGCTTTTCCCTGTATCCGAAAACGTGAACATCAAATCCACTCAAATTCTGCTGTAGAACTTTCACATGACTAATTAGTCTACAATTTGCAGAAGAGCTCCTGTCAATTGATAGATTTAGCATGGACCCTCCATGATGAAGCCACTAGCACTGATGTCTCTGTGTTCCTGGCAGAACTTCACCAAGCCCGGCGAGCAGGAGGCAGTGCGCTGTGATGTCATCAGCGTGCTGCGTGAGCGTGGCTGTGGAGATGTTGACATCATCTCCCCACGGGGGAACCACCAGCCCATAAAGAACTTGCCACTGACAGGAGGGTCTAACCCTGTACAAATAAAACCACAAGAAGTGCAGCTGAACCTCCGACCAAGTATGTATGCAGCCAGAGCTCCATTCCAACCAAATATCTTCTTATATTTATTCCTGGATCCATATCAATAAAGATAGAGGGTAGGAATTGGGGGCTTTGGGTGGGGATGCTGTAAAACGCTTTGAGACAATGTAATGTTGTAAGAACGCCCTATACGCAATAAATGGAATTGAATTGAATTTAAAAATGGCTAAAAGCAAACAAACAGGCTTTCAGAATCAGACTTATTTTTCTTGATTTTCCAGATCAGCCTTGGACCTTCACCTTCAAGTTCAAACGGGCAGAGGGTTACCCAGTAGACCTGTACTATCTCATGGACCTCTCCTATTCCATGAACGACGACCTGCAGAATGTGAAAAGTCTGGGGAAGGACCTTCTGAGGGCCCTGCGGCAAATTACCAAAGAGTCACGTATAGGTGAGTGGGGAGGAAATATATCAAGGAATGACATGACCAGGCTATTCAGCCAGTGTGTCTCCTGCCCAGCACTATGTGATATCAAAAATAAAGCAGATTGGTTAGGGTTGTCATGCTGAGGTCAAATGGCGGGGTAACACATAACACATATGTCTGTTTGTGCTGCAGGGTTTGGCTCATTTGTGGACAAGGTCGTGCTCCCATACACAAGCACCAACCCCAAGAGAGTGCAGAAACCCTGCCCTGACAATGAGAAATTCTGCCAGCCGGCATTCGGCTACAAGCATGTGCTAAGCATGACAGACAATGAGATTCTGTTCAATGAAAAAGTCTCGGAACAAGCCATCTCCGGAAACCTGGATGTCCCCGAGGGGGGGCTGGATGCCATCATGCAGGCCGCAGTTTGTGGGGTGGGAGCCTCGAGGCACAGGGTGGCTGGGGGGGGGTTTGGCCTCCTCAGACAATCCTCAGTGCTGGAAGCCCAAAAAGGCAGCATGCTGGCTTCCTGTTTGTTGTCTACTGTCTTATGTGGTTCCCCCCTCCCATAACACTTCCTGTCATCAACAGGACAAGATTGGCTGGGGTAACAGCACCCGACTGCTGGTGTTCACTACTGATGCTGGATTCCACATGGCGGGAGATGGCAAGCTGGCAGCCATCTTGGAACCCAACGACGGGCGCTGCCACCTGAATGCTAACATGCTGTACTCGAAAAGCAGTGAGATGGTGAGGAGGAGGGGCACAAGGGGGTGTTCCTTTGGGGGCTCCGTCAAACGTCACCATATGGATGCACTTGCTGTCCTGTGTGATGCTTCAGAATTAGTGCCCAGGTGCAAGGTCAAGCTCACTCTTAAATTCAAGCACCTGGCTGTTTCTGTTGCCCCCCTGGCCAAGCCAATAAACTCCAGATGAGCCTAACCAGCCTGTTCTGTCCCTAGGATTACCCCTCTGTTGGTCAAGTCATGCAGAAGCTGGTGGAAAACAATATCCAACCAATCTTCGCTGTCACCAAGGATGTGGAACCAGTGTACAGGGCAAGGCTACCGTCTGGTCACTGAAAGCACAGGAGCATACATGCAGCTTGGCTCTCTCTAATGCCTTGTGACTGCTATGCGATTAACTGTTAGCTGGGCTCTACAGGAGTGGGAAAAGCACAATGAGAAGTGTCAACGTGTTGCTGATAAAAGGGAAACAGATGGAATTGGATAGTGGGAGAGTCACATGGTTTCTGACAATCACATACTATATACGGAGTGTAAAAAAGTGAGCCCAGGCTGCTCGAATAAAGTAAAAAGCCACATTTTACCATGATTGATCCTTTCCCGTAATACAATGAAACAAATCAGCTTGTACATAAAGAGGAATATTTGATGATATTACATTTTTTGCCTTAATACAGAGACTGAAAGACATCATTCCCAAATCAGAGGTCGGTGTGTTGACTTCCGACTCGAGCAATGTGATCAGTCTGATCCAGAACGCATACCGGGTGAGCACCGGTGCCCCTCTCGGGCCAGCCAGCTGTGTGCTCTCTATGCGTGCTCTGTCATCTACATACTGTTGACCCCTTCGCATCTTCACAGAACCTTTCATCCAATGTGATTGTGACTCACGATGATCTTCCTGATCATGTGACCGTCATGTACACATCAAACTGTCCTAATGGGAATGTGCCCAGCATCAGAGGAACATGTGACAACGTGGCGATTGGGCAGGAGGTTGGTACCAAGCGCTGCTGTCAGGTCAGCTGTGGGAGCTGGGATCCACAGTGGCCCGCGTCCCAGGTGGCTGTGAGTTCAGCTGTGGCCCTGTGCTCTGACGGCTGTGCTGTGTGTGCAGGTCGACTTCAGTGTGACTGTCACAGCCCACAAGTGTCTGAAAGAGCAGAGCTTCCTGATCGGGCCTCTGGGCTTCAGGGAGAAGATCAGGGTCAACCTGATGACTAGGTGTGAGTGCGAGTGTGATGACAAGAAGGACAGCAATCACCAACACTGCAATTCACAAGGTCAAGTCAGCTGTGGTACCTGCAGGTGAGTCTGCAGCTCAGATCCAGCGTTCTGATCTTCTCTTGTGCATTTTTGGCACATCTGAAATGAAAGGTCTGCTGCTCTTTTGTGTTCTTGGGGGTCTGTCCTCCTCAAAGCTGCAACAAGGGCTTCGTGGGGCAGAAATGCGAGTGCAAGGTCGGCGATAGGAGTGAGGCGGAGCTGCGGCAGGCATGCATGCCCGTCAACGGCTCCATGTGCTCGGGCCTGGGCGAGTGCGTGTGCGGCGTGTGCCACTGCTCCCCTGGCGAAGATGGGCGCAGCATCTACGGCAGATTCTGTGAGTGTGACGACAGAAGCTGCCCACTCTCCCGGGGGCTACCGTGCGGAGGTAGGGCGCCCCCTGCTGACCCTGCATTACACTTTGTTACACTCTGTGCCCCCTGAGCGTTCCGAAAGGTCCCCTGTTTTCTGTGCCATTCCACCCCCCATCAGGACAGGGCCGGTGCTCATGCGGAACATGCAGCTGTAACTCCGGGTTCGAGGGCGATGCCTGCGACTGCAGGAAGTCAGATAACAGGTGCCGGACAGGCAATAACGTCTGCAACGGGCGCGGCAACTGTGTGTGCGACGTCTGCAATTGTACCGTGGGCTACACGCGGCCGTTCTGTGAGACCTGCCCTGGCTGCCCAGTGCTCTGCGACAGAGTGGCGTAAGCATGTTCTTGGAAAAAAAAACCCTAACACTGCCTCTAACCCTAACCCTAACAGTCCTTGAGCATGCATTTGCATGATTCTGGTGTGGAATCAGTCACATTTATGATTTAGACTTTTTGACTTCTAATCACATACAAACGCATTGGTTTTGCAGCCTTTTTCAACGTATCTAATTACCTGTCAGACTCATTCCTGAGAAAGTCACAGTCACTCTGAATGAGCTTCTGCAAACCAGATTGTTGCTTCAGCTGGATGTCGTGAACACAGCAGAATTTGCAAAATGACACGGCAGAAAGGGTCCGGATGCTTTTGCAAGGTGTCCTACATTTAGAAGCACATTGATGTCTCCGCTGGGCCCCTGAGCCCAACCTTGCACCGTGATCAAGGTTGCTCTCACACCAAAGGGGATGAATAAAGTATTCCTGTTCTATTCTAGAAACTTCCCTAAGGGACCATGACCCCCCGAGGCTATGCTCTTTGGGGTCCTCATGCCTCGGGCAGTGCAGGTGCAAGCCAGCCCTCTGTATAATGTTGCTGCCTCGGTATTTCAGGAGCTGTGTCGAGTGCAAAATGGATGGGAAGGAGAACTGCTCGGTGTGCCAGGGCGTGGACTATAGGGTGGATCCAGACCTGAAGGAGCAGCGGCTCTGCAACCGTAGGGGGACTGACGGTTGCAAGATCTTCTACAGCACCAAGCAGCTGCAGGGTGCTGAGAAGTATGAAGTCATCTTTAGGAATAAAGGTCTGTCGTGCTGTGGAAACATTACCACTTCACACATGCTAGGTGACAGCGCTACACAGCAGGTTCGGTTAATAATGGCGACATTCACCTTCAACCATATTTGAGGCGGCAGTGTGTGTGTGGTTTAGTGCTTTAGCAAAGTGTGCCTATGAGCGGAAGGTAGCTGGGTCAAATTCACAGAGGGATTTCACCTTTGCATGCTCCAGGGACCAGCTGACTCTGTCTGCATTTCAGTGTGCCCCGAGCCCCCTGATCTCCGCCTCATCATTGGAGGGGCCTTCTCTGGGGTGGCCCTAATCGGGATCCTTCTACTGCTGGCCCTCAAAGCTTTCATACACATGAGGGACCTCAAGGAGTTCCGGAGATTTGAAAATGAGCAGAAGAAGTCCAAATGGAGCAAAGTGAGTGTCCTTCTGGGGTGACAGCAGTGAGGCACAGTGCTGTTGGGGGTGGGTTAAATCATTCTGATGATCAAGTATGTATTGCTTAGTTTCAGACAGCAGCAACCTCTATATCAGCTCTTCCTGACATGAATAACCAATAATGAATAAAATAAGAGCCAGAGCAACCATGAAGCCAGACACACAAGATTGTTTGTTTTCATTGCTGTCTCTTTGGCTTGTCCTTTGGCAGCTAGAAAACCCACTGTTCAAGACCGCAACAACTACTGTGCAGAATCCAAACTTCGGAGGGGACTGATGGGCTCAGTGTCAGTCCGTACAGTATGGTGATGTTTAGTGCAGTGCTGTCCCAGACAACATAAGGTCAGCTCAGAGTAAGCTGTAGTCATGGACTGTGCATGACTAACTGTACACCAGACTGCAATCTTTGTTATTTTTACTCTTCCTACAAGTCTGTTTGCTGTGATAAATGCTCATGCTAGTACCTCTCAGCCTTGGAAATGCTGTAATGAGCCTGCTCTCTTTAGTGCCACTTTGTCAAGGTGGGGTCAGAATATGTAAATTATAAGCTTAGGACAATGGCAGGGATTCCTCTATCTGCAAAAACATTAAATGGATTGAGCCTGTTGTGTGTCGTGTTTGTCTGCATTCTCCTTATTGGGCAGTTAGCCTACCTGTCTGATAGCAGGCTAGTAGCGTTATCAGCATTCACAGTTTACATACAACTTCTGCCAAATGTGTATCCCTGGAAGCAGCAGGATTTTCTTCCTGGGATGGGTTAGGTGCATGGTTGCATGCACATCTCTGCAGAAGAAATATCTGGCTAAAGTCTGAAGCCTGGATGTATTTGCCTGATATTTGTCTGAAACAATGAGTTTAAACCTTGCCCTCATAAGGCTGCCACACTCCACCGTCCTTAAACCACCCATACAACTGGGAGCTCACCAAGAAGGTCTCTACAGCACCTGGAGAGATGGGTTCCTCTGCACATAAGGAACGTAGCTAATCAGGGGCAGCCAGGAAGCAAGATAGGAAGTGTCCCCAGTTATGTAAGAGAGATGGAGAGGTGCTGATCTTTGAGGAATTACTTAGAAACAGAGAAAAGTGAGTTTGAATAATGTACTGGGAGAAGGAGAATAGGGGGTGAGAGAGAGAGAGAGAGAGGTGGGGGAGGGAGAGAGAGAAGGGGAGAGAGGGAGATGGAGGCACGACCGAGGAAAGCAGCATCCCTTACAGAGGTAGGTGAGCTTCATGTTGACAGGTTATTTCCAGGCCTTTTTCAATGAAATTGTATGTTGGCACCTTCCAACTGACCTTAATTCACACTTACGGGGGTACGTCCCAGTTTTATCTAAGTTTGCTGAACCTTTCTGAAGGGGTACTTATGTTGGACGGCACCTGCTGACCATAATGCTAGGACTGGGGGGCACCTGCTGACTGTGACTTTAAGGCTGTGGGGTGGGGGTGCTGACTGTGACTTTAAGGCTGTGGGGTGG
>JABFEA020000001.1:53241815-53252183 GCA_019775915.2 Cyphomyrus plagiostoma | reverse complement strand
ACTGTGACTTTAAGGCTGTGGGGTGGGGGTGCTGACTGTGACTTTAAGGCTGTGGGGTGGGGGTGCTGACTGTGACTGTAGGACTGCAGGTGGACACCTGCGTTCTGGGTGTTGGAGACACTGAATCAGAAAGGGCTCCATGTTCAGCCTGAGGAGGTGAGGTCAGTAAACCAGCATAGTGTGTCAGGCTGATTCTGTGTCATGTGAAGAAGAGGAGTTGGGTCACTCTGTGGGAAAGGCTGAGCACTTCTCAGAATGTGCTGTGGGCGACGCCTTTCTTCACCAAATTGTTATAGGAAAAGAGAAAGTGAAAGGCTTCTGGAAAAATCAACCTGAACAAAGTAGGAAAATCGCAAAGACAAACATCTGGCAGCACAAGGTCTGTGGGCTGAGGCCCTTTCAAAGAAAGAGTGAAATGAAGCAGGAAGCAGGGGGGTGAACATGTATGCCCCTCTCTATTCCTCACAACCCTCTGGTAACTTATAACTGGCAGGAAATCAGTCTGGGGGCCAAAGGGCAGGCAGCTGACATACAACATGAAGAAGTCCTTTTTGAGACAGACAGGGAGATTCCCAGTGTCTTACCAAGCCTTGGTGAACACCTCGAATCCTTCCAGCGTGTGAGACCCTCACAGCAACAATCCCTGCCTGTCATGGGGGCGGTGGGGACACACACCAGCATGCAGAACACCCACACTTACCATATATGGGCATGGAAATGACAGGTGTGGCAGGTGATCAGTCAGCGAGACTCGCCGTGAAGTTCAGTCTGCGTGACCCTCCAGCCGCCAGCCACTTGCCTCCATCGCAGCGCTCCCCCCCATGCAGCAGGTGAGTCCTGCCTGGCCCGCTTCAGTCCCAGGTCCGACCCACTTCCGCAGGTAATGAGCAGCTTTACATTAAACCGTTGCTTGAAGGAAGAGCAACATTCGATTAAATTTAATTTACATTGATGGCAAAAGCAATATAACGCAATGAGTACAGAGACGTGAAATAAATGTGGATAAGTGCACAGTAGCTTAAACAACGGCAACAGGCAGCATGGACGGGTTTATACATGGAAAGCTTCTTGGCTTCGGTCTGTTGTCATACCATACCCACCCTCTTTCATATGGGAGATCAGCTCAGCCGAGCTCCGTACAACTGCATGGCACACTCACAGAAGCTCAGTGTTGCCAGGGCAGTTGGAGCTACAGCAGCTAGGATGACCTTTCTACCAGAAAGGCACCTGAGCGACTGCTATGTGTTCAGATCTGGAGGAGGAATGGGGGGTGTGCCCACACACTGCTCAAAAAAATACCATCCCAGCAGAGGGACATTAGGCAGGATTAGATGTGTCTGCTAGCTGGTGTGTGCTATGCTAATCGCTAACCTCATATCCAGAAAGATCAGTGCACTGCTACCTTTGTACTCTGGCTTTATCGTGCTTTCTATAAATCAGATTTATTTCCATGTTGCCACAGTAACAGCCACAAAAGGTAACCTTTGCTAATCATCCCATTTACTAATTCACCCGCAATGGGCCCACTCAATCTCCCAAAGCCATAATCCACTATCATTGGAGCTCCAGGCAGCTGTGTAAGGCGATAGCGATAAGCAGGCCAATAAAAGCGCTTCTGCAAGGTGCCTAGTGGTACGGTGGCAGTGCTCGCAATGTTTGCATAGAGGATCGCTTCTTAGAGCAGAACCACAAAGACGGCGGCTGCCTGCTTATCGCGCTGAAGCTGCAACTGAGCTTCATAGTCCTCGTGGGGGGGGTCGGGTCCTTGATCAGAAAGGAGGGAGGA
Source organism: Cyphomyrus plagiostoma (assembly GCA_019775915.2). NCBI lineage: Eukaryota > Metazoa > Chordata > Actinopteri > Osteoglossiformes > Mormyridae > Cyphomyrus > Cyphomyrus plagiostoma. Next base: position 53,250,397 of record JABFEA020000001.1, on the reverse strand, counting down.
GCACAGGCACAGAGGCCAGCTGACCTGCACCATCCGCCAGGCACCGTAACGTCAATCCCCCGCATGTTCAAATATTTGGTCAACACTGAAGGAGACATGTCAGATGACTTTTACTGTCGTAAACCGGGTGATTCACGGAAACTCTAAATAACAAGTGAGTAAGTCAAGTAAAGTCAATGATTTAGTGACTACTTAGAAGTTTATCAGTTTAACTGTAATGCCTGTCTATTTTTGGCGATATGTGCCTTAACAATACAGCACATTACTACTCTACACTTTTCATGTCTAAATCTTCCATGTATAACTGCTCCCTATTTGTTTACAGCTTACATACAGTTTATGGTGAAAGATAACCAGATAATTAGACAATACCCTGCTGCCCGCAAGTTCCATGGAACAAAGCCCTGTTTTGTAGGGGGTGGTGCCTACAGAGGTGTGCCAGCGTGAGGCAGGGGGAGCCTGAGGGTTTGTTATGCTATCGCTGACAAAAGACATTGTTTGGAGTCGTTCTTTTTAAAAAGCGGGCGATTGTTTGGTCCTGAGGAGATACTGAGGCAGCCGGAACACTTCAGAGCCCCCAGAGAGTGTATGTGTTCACAATACTCCTGCTAACGATGAGGCTGAAAGTCGACCATCTTCCTCTTACCTCCTTAATGGAGCAAGATTGAGGTGCAGAATCTTTTAATGTCACCACACGCGTCATTACAATTCAGCCCTGAACGGGACACAGCCAGACTCTCACAAACATGCTGAGAGGCCATAAAAAGTGAATAAGGACCCATCATGGTTCCATGCAACAGAGAGTCCGTGTAACAGCCTGATTTTCTCTTTCTTTCACTTCCCCCCCACTCACAAAGGCATTTCCCTGAAGCTGATACCATGTCACAAGTCAAAACGCCAGTTACAAAAGTGCTCAATAAAACAACCCCAGGCCTTCAGATATGGAGGATAGAGGTAAGAAAACCCCCATCTAACGACAGAAGTTACGCCATCTGAAGTTGCATCAGATAAAAACATGAAGAGCTCAGAAATAGAAACGTGCTTCTAATCTTTGTAGCTCTTGAAATATGTTTTTCTGCACAGAACATGGAGATGGTTCCAACACCACCAAAGACTTACGGGCAGTTCTTTGAGGGGGACAGCTACATCATCCTAAACGTACGTCCTATGAGATGCCGACCACAGTGCACAGCTGGACATAACTGGACTGACTCCCACCTCAGCATGCTTTTCCAGAAGCACACTTCAAATAGGCAGCAAACGGCACATCACCAGGCTAACAGTCACATCATTTAAACATTTAGTAAATGCAACACAAACCCACTCTATAAAGTAAGAACAAAGGATCAGTTTTAAGACTAAATCACTTATCTAATAATATACGTCCTCAAATCAAATATTTTAGTGTAATTAACACATTTTAGTCATTTCCTATTACGTTGTGCAGTTGTTGTCATATTATAACCACAGATAGTAACACAGTGTTTCATACATCTTGTCCTTCATTGGTTTGCCTGTAAAAAACACAAACATTCATTCTCTCTCTCTCCTTCGGGCTGATGCAGACCCAGAAGTCCAGCAGCAGCTTCACATATGACATCCACTTCTGGCTGGGCAAGGAAACATCACAGGATGAGCAGGGGGCGGCAGCCATCTACACCATGCAGATGGACGAGCACCTGGGGGGTGTGGCCGTGCAACACCGTGAGGCCCAGGGCTGCGAGAGCGACACATTCCAGGGCTATTTCAAGCAAGGAATCATGTGAGCAGCCCGCTTCCCCCAATGAGCTGCACAGGAGCTACGGTGACCCCCAGTTAACCGGCCCATTTTCAGAGTCCAGCCATATATGCCGAGGCACACTCAAAACATGAGCACCTTTGAGGGAACATAACATTGCACCTTTTTCAGGAAGTCGCCATTCTGCCACCACAACATTCGCTGTAATAAGAAACGACAACCTCAACAGGGAAGTTAGAGGCTGTTTAGCACATTTGCTTGACTAATGTTTAAAGGTCACTGCTGACGCCACCACCTTCCCATGCATAATCTTGGGGGTTGGTTCGGGGAGGGCGTCCTGGTGTGTCAACCATCTTGACAAAGTCCTCTGACGCAGGTACAAGAAGGGCGGCATGGCATCGGGCCTCAAGCAGGTGGAAACCAATGTTCACAACATCCGTCGACTGCTGCACGTCAAGGGGAAGAAGCACGTTGTGGCCGGAGAGGTGAGGAGGTCCATGTTCAGGTTTCCACAAGAGAACAGGCATTTCAGTAAAAGGTGGACTGACCCAGTTCCAGGTTTCAAACCAACAATCCCAGTAAAAGTCTGCTTCACTCTTAGGTCAAGCACCCAAGTAGAACTGAACAGCCACTTCTTGTAATCACAAGCACTGCTATTTATCCAGCATGTCCCTTGCTGCCTAAAGTCAGACCTGAGTACATGTAATCTTTACAATGCAGGCATTCAGTTTGATATCTTTCGGGGTCAGGTGGAGATGAGCTGGGCCAGTTTTAACAAGGGCGATGTCTTCTTGCTGGACCTGGGCAACCTGATCATCCAGTGGAATGGACCCTTGAGCAACCGCATGGAGAGGCTCAAGGTAGGCCTGCTTATAGCAGAGTCAATATGGAGTCCCACCGCTCAGCCCCGGCTAATCATAAACGTGCCTCAAAGGGCATGAACCTGGCCAAGGACATTCGGGACCGTGAGAGGGGTGGCCGTGCAAAGGTGACTGTGGTTGAGGGTGACGATGAGAAGGCCTCAGAGGACACCATGAAGCTCATAAAGCAGGTCCTTGGGGAGAGGCGGGAGCTGAAGGATGTCATCCCCGATGAGGTGGTGGACCAGAAGCTGAAGTGCAGTGTGAAGCTCTTCCAGTGAGTTCTGTCCAGGCTGCAGCCACTTTGCTGTGACATTTAACCATGTGACATTTAACTCCTACCCTCTTCCCTAGAATCTCAGATGCAGAGGGGAGCTTGGTGGTCCAGGAGGTAGCCACCAAACCTCTGACCCAGGACTTGCTCAACCACGAGGTGGGTTAGCAACAAGAGTGGAATTGGCCGCACCAAAACAAGGCACACAATTTCTGACATACCCATGTAGCATATGCCATGCAGTTCAACGTTCGAAAAGTGTATCACATTGAATACATGCATAATAAAACAATTGAGATCTGTTAAAATGCCTAAAATTAATAAGTCAAAGGCTGTATACATAATCCATAATATTTAAGACATAAAAATAATACAACCATACTGAAAACTTAAAGTTAAACGGGATTTCAAATTAAACACCTAAATATAAAAACTGAATTAAAAAAAAAAAACTATAGTAACACTGGATAGCATGGAGTGATGCACCAGTGTCTCCAACTGAAGCAGGAAACACAGGAAACTGGTAAACCGACAATAGTGCCAAAGAAATCCAGTGACAGAAGATCTAGGTGATATACTAACCACATCAGGATGGCCTATATCTGTAGCGTTTCCACTTTACATTATCTAAGAGTGATGGTGAGTTGGACTGGGGAGTATAAGCACTTCATGAACTGTGACCCTGGATGTCCCAGCGCATGTCCGACATCACTCGTCAATGACTTTCTGTTCCCCGAAACAGGACTGCTACTTGCTAGATCAAGGGGGAATCAGAATCTTCATCTGGAAAGGAAAGAAGGCTTCCAAGACAGAGAGAGCTGAAGCTTTTAATAAAGCAGAGGTGAATATGACAGTGGAACGGTAAAGTAATAGAGCACATGTAACGTGCTCGACTACAGAACACCCTTAGTGTGCATTTCCAGCAAGCACATTTTTTCTTCAATACAGTTGTTCAATTTGTATGATGTGATGGCTTCCTATTTAGCTATAGTACTTATTAGTTACTTAAAGCTCATTGTTAAGTATTACTTAAGGTTTCTTCATCATTTTAGCATTATATAAATGATGTACTATTGTCATAAATATATATGAACTGTAAGAAGGAGATATGGGGGAGCAGTATGGGTTAAGACACTATCTATGATCAGAAGGGCACCAATTTAAATCCTTGGGTTGGTAGACTAACTCACGGTTGAACCTTGCTTTCTCAACTGCACGTTGTTTTGGATAAAAGCAACTGAGAAATATAAAATAAACATGTTTTCAATTTAGGCATACAAGAAAGCAAAGGGCTACCCTCCCTCGGTCAACGTGGAGATGGTGAACGACGGTGCTGAGTCATCGGTGTTCAAGCAGTTGTTCCAGAAGTGGACTGTCAAGGGCCAAACAGTGGGACTGGGAACAACACATACACGGGGCAAAATAGGTGAGTGTAGTTGACACAACTGGGAAGTCAGCTGGACGAGATGTTCAGGTTTAGTTCTTTACGCAAAGGCTGGAACATTCATAACCAAGGAGAGATCCACTGGTCTCCTCAAACAGTGTTCAGAATTGACCCGTTTTAATACATGAGCACAGTTCTGAGCAATAAACTTAATCTCTAAGATGGTGAAAGTTACTTTAAAAGCAGCTGGTTGACATCTGCCTTCATATTTCTATCAATGAACTCAATGCTGTAGCCAAGGTGGAGCAGATCAAGTTTGACGCCGCGTCCATGCATGCCAAGCCTGAAGTGGCTGCACAGCAGAAGATGGTGGATGATGGCAGTGGTGAGGTGGAGGTCAGTGCTATTCTTCATGGTGCCTCCTTTAAAAACCAAATATGCGTGCACACTGAAATGAAGGCCATATTTTAACATGTCCCGGGGCCACCATTAGGTATGGCGGATAGAGGACAATGAGATGGCCCCCGTTGACAGAAAGTGGGTGGGCCACTTCTATGGGGGTGACTGCTACCTGATTCTGTACAAGTACGAGGTCAGCAGGAAGATCCACTACATCCTCTACATCTGGCAGGTCAGTGGCTCTGCCGTCTCCCCCCACTAAATGGTATAGCCAAATGCTAGTCACTTTCTGTAACCCCCTGCATGATACCAACGGCACAGGGCCGGCATGCTACCACTGTGGAGCTGACAGCATCCGCTTACCAAGCTGTGATCCTGGACCAGAAGTACAATGGGGAGCCAGTTCAGGTCCGAGTGCCCATGGGCAAAGAACCACAGCATCTCATGGCCATTTTCAAGGGCAAAATGGTCATCTATGAGGTAGGTTGGCACAACTGACTTACCCCTGGTGGTGTCTCCAGAAAGCAGACAGTTCAGGATGACTTGCATAATGACCTATGGTGGTCCTGCCTTCCAATCTCGTTCCCAGTGTTTCCAAAGTTATGATGTCTGACTCATGTGCCCTGGGTTCCCAGGAGGGAAGCTCCCGGGAAGGAAGCAAGCAGCCACAGTCCAATGCCAGGCTCTTCCATGTTCAAGGCACCAATGAGTTCAACATCCGCGCCACTGAGATGCCGGCTCGCTGTGCCAGCCTAAATTCCAATGATGTATTTGTGCTCAAGACAGACATTTGTTGTTACCTATGGTATGGAAAGGTAAGACAGCCCTCACTCTCTGTGGATGTGCATATTTACGGGAACCACATACTGAGGAAATGGAACCATTACAGAAAATGTGCTCCGTCGTATCTAACTGCCTTCTGGATGACGTAACTGGGTTTACTACCTGCCAAGCTGGAAAATAACAGTGCATTCTGAACCACGCAGGGCTGCAGTGGAGATGAGAGAGAGATGGGGAAAGCCCTGGCAGACATCATCTCCAAGAGGGAGAAACATGTGATTGCTGAAGGCCAGGAGCCTGCAGATTTCTGGGTGAACCTGGGAGGGAAGTCTCAGTATGCCAACAGCAAGAGGTAATACTCAAAATCTCCTAAGCCGACTGACTCTCTGCTCAACCACTCTCTCTTTAAGAGACACTCACTTCTGACCCTTGTGTCAATGACAAGGCTACAGGAGGAGAATCACAACATTTCACCCCGACTGTTCGAGTGTTCCAATCAGACTGGGTGCTTCCTGGCTACAGAGATCTCAAACTTCACCCAAGATGACCTGGATGAGGATGATGTCATGCTGCTGGACATCTGGGACCAGGTGAGGCAACATAATCCATTGACTACCTCTGGTCAGTATTAGAAGGTCTGATATACAGGCCACACTCTACCTAGAATCATCTCTTTAGTAATGACCTACACTCTTTCAGGTGTTCCTATGGATTGGGAAAGGTGCCAACCAGACTGAGAAAGATTCAGCAAATACTATGGTACAGGAATACTTGCAGACTCACCCAGGGGGTCGTGACATAGAAACACCCATTCTACTGGTCAAACAAGGGTTTGAGCCTCCCACCTTCACAGGCTGGTTCCATGCCTGGGATGCTCAAAAGTGGAGCGTGAGTCACCCATCCATCAATTATCGCAATTTAGTCAATTGAGCGTAATAAGTATACAAACAGTAGGATAACCAGGATGATTTCTGCTACCTGTGATTGTTTGGCATAATTCCTGAGATGGAAATCATGTCAGCACTTCATGTCCTATACCTATACTGTACTGTATGCCTCAAGGATGGGAAATCTTACGAGCAGCTGAAAGCGGAACTCGGAGACTCTACTGAAATAATCAAGATTACGATGGTAAGTCACCTTCTGGACAAATAAGAATAAATTCCAGAGCACTCTGTATGTGGTAGCCAACTAAATGTTTGAAAAGACTTCAGGTATGAAATCATTCTACTACCAGGTGACTCCACTCTTCCAAAAATGGGTAGTTTTTGGTTTATAAGAGGTCATGCATCTGGAGCTGAACAGACATACAGGTGTTTGGTCAACAAGTACAAAAATTCCCTGACATCTGAAAGTCATGTTTGGATTGTTTCTAATTCCAGGATGTAGCAAAACCGAGCAACTCCACCATCTCCACCATAGTGCAGAATTCCATTAGCACAACCCTCCCTACATTCCCTGCAGACAAGCTGATGAACTGCCCAAAGGAGAACCTGCCGGAGGGTGTGGATCCCACCAAAAAGGAGGTCTGTACCCACAGAACATTAGAAGGAAAAGGGTAGTGGACGAGATCCATTAATAAAAACAAAAGAAATTAATAAAGTCAAAGGTTCATAACACAGTGGGCCTTATTCTTCAAAAAAAATATCCAGAGCAATAAGCTGTTCTGGCACATGCATTGGTTAAACCAATAAATAATTCAGTTCATTCAGAGCACAGCCACATGTCAACCTTTGGCCGACAGAGAGCTTTTGTGACAGTCCTCCAAACATGCTGTAATGCAAAAAAAGTTCAGCTGAGCTGTGTCCCTCTCAACACAGGAGTACCTCTCCAATGAGGACTTCAACAAGGTCCTGGGCATGGCGCGACCTGAATTCTACTCCATGCCAATTTGGAAACAGAAGAACCTGAAGAAGCAGAGGGGCCTTTTTTAGAGCTGGCAGCAGCAGAACAGCGCCTAAGACAAGCCTGCTGAAGAGCATAAAACCAAAATAGTGGTTAAACTATAATTAGTATCACTGTGACTTAAATGTTGCTGCACTCTCAGAAGTATTTCTGGTGCAAATGTGAACGTGTTGCCTGATGAGAGTATTTAAGTATATAAATGCATGAGAAAATCATATGACCTTCTGTAATTCTCTGGAAATGTAAGAATGTAGCATTTTTGTACTACTGGTGTTAATCAAGTTTTCTAATGAGACCCTCTGTGGTAAACTGTAATTCCACACATCAGTAGATCTAGCCTCTCTCTATAACTTCCCACCTATACCAGCAGATATACTCTTTGCTTTGACTTTTTGCCTTAACTCCATCTTCTAGGGAATTTACGGTGCTATAAGTATGATGTCAGTTACTAGGAGTAATTTATGTAGTTCAAGTCTAATGACCATTCTGAAGTCATAAATATAATCTCATTCCCCTGTTTTGCTCCATGTTGGTTTTTCCCTCCTCTTCTCATCTGTGAACTCTGATCATTGTTTAGCTCTTCATCCAATCTCCAAGTCATATGGTCCCATTGCTGCCCTGCCTGGAGCCAATGCTGAATACAAATAAAGTTACACAAATATGCCAGCTGGGTTTATGTGCATTCAGGTTATGTTAAGGTTTAGTCTATACCAGGGGTGGCCAATCTTATCCGCAAATGGCCTGTGTGTATGCGGTTTTTCACTGCAACTACCTAATTAGATTACTAATTAGAGGACTGATTGGCTGAAGAGTACTCACACCTGGGTTTGAACAGCTGACCTACAGGTTATCCCAAAAACCTGCATACACATCAGCCCGTTGCGAATAAGATTGGCCACCCCTGGTCTATACATTCATAACTGAAAAGTAATTTTCACTGCCCTCCATCTTACAAGAAACCATTTTTTAAATCAATATTTTCTTTAGGGAAAATAAGAACATAAGAAATTTACAAACGAGAGGAGACCATTCGGCCCATCAAGCTCATTTAGGGAGAACTTAACTAATAGCTCAGAGTTGTTAAAATCTTATCTAGCTATGATTGAAAGGGACCCAGGGATTTAGTTTCCACTACACTAGCAGGAAGACTATTCCATATTCTAATGACACGCTGCGTAAAGAAGTGCTTCCTCAAATTTGTTTTAAAATGTTCTCCCGCTAATTTCCACTTATGGCCACGAG
>JABFEA020000001.1:53203287-53226970 GCA_019775915.2 Cyphomyrus plagiostoma | reverse complement strand
ATGAAAGTCTAATGTTTATCAGTCCATTGCAGAAAATAATGAACTTTATCACAATATGCTAATTTTTTGAGAAGGACCTGTAGACCAAACTGCTGTTTAAAAGTGCGTCAGTTACTGTCGACGTTCCCTGTTTGGTTCAGGTGCTCTGGAGGTTTCAAACCGTCCATTATGTCGTTTTCACAATCCGCATCACGCCACAGATTCCTCATTCACAGTAGTTTCACTTCTGGTACAATGTTTTGTTCTTTTAACAATAAAGAGCTTTGTCTTTAATTGCATTTTATATTCATTTTTATTCAGACCAAGAGAACCACGTTACAACTTCCTTTTTTTCCTCGTTGTCCCGTAACACTACTGACCCCTCGTGACCTGGGGTAGAACACTATATATCGTCACAATGTGTACAATAATTATTACTTTTATTTGGTCAGAAATCAGAAATCCACGTTTCAAAATCTGGATTACATCGATACATTTTCTATTTTCTTTAGTTTTCGGCAGCCTGTAAAATATACATCAGATCTCTTTTTAAACCGACTTGTACAAATCCTACCTTTTCCCGATTTTCGCAGCAGTAGCGTCATGTGACGTCACTCGGTTCCACAGCTAATTTGGTCCGTCGGGTAAAACTGATAAGAAGCTAAACGGTTCCTAGACAGATATAAACAAAATATAAACTGGTTTCTGAAGTACTTGTTATTTTGAGAAAGTACCAAGAAGTAAATAGAAACATTTTTTAAAAATCACTCTTGTCTTTTGCTACGTACCTGTCTAAGAAACCCTACACGTAAAAATACCCAGTGAAGGATTATTTACTTCGCTGGGCACCTTCCTGGAAAAGAAAAGAAATGGCGGCCAATTTCTGCTTTACTAATGCTAATGAAGCCGGATCATCAGAGGGGAGCGGCGTGTGCGTGTGGTTTTGACCGACTTGGGAGTCCGTGTGAAACAAGCACTTTTTCCAGATGTTCGCCGGTGCCGGAAGCGGTAGGTTGCGATCGCATATTAGGCCCAGTAAAAAAAATCGTTAGTTTATCATCCTTTCAATCAGAAACAAGTGATGAGGGAGGGCGATTTTTTTAAAGAAATTCTTAGAAAGAAGATATTAAACTTCAGCAGTGCGTGTTCGGTACTGATTGAGAGGGAAGGTAGAAGAAAGTAAGCTGGGATGGAAGAATCCAAATGCGCGACAATTGGTTTCTATCGTCTGCCTGTGAAATTTGTGAACGCCAGCAGTGGAATTTACACAGGAAATACAGTTTAAAAAATTTTTAAAAATCGATGCGGGCTAAATTCGCCACGCGGACGGGGGTGATAAACTAATGATTTTTTTTACTGGGCCTTATCCGAGCGAGGCGCCATGCAAGGGGTGCAAGTGGAGCTTTTCTCGAGAATTATATCAATGTGCAACAATTAAATGTAGCTAGTCACACTATTTGTAAAATTACTTTCACATCACTTTCGCATTTGATGATTTTGTTGTTGTTGTTTGGGTGGTGAAACAGTGCATTGAGGTATTCTGGGTGACTGTGAGTTTTAGTAATAAGTCGGTAAGAGCTAGGGTACGGGTTGGACGAATCTAATGGGATTAAAACAAACACATTCATATACAGGAACTCCTGTATATTTATGTATTTTATGTCATAGCTGTATACACTGTATATGTATTTTGTGTACGTCAGAATTGGCGAAATAGCTGTTCCCTTGGCACGTGGAAATTGAATGTCATATGAACACAGTCTGTATATCAAAGTCAGCTTTAACGTCAATCGTGCGACATGTACAGAACACACAGAGAATTGAAATATCGCTACTCTTCCAGGCCAGCTGTTATACCTGACATCCTTTAAGACCACATGGCGTTACTGTGGACCCCAAAGAGCCTCACTTCTGTGGGAGGTGCAAGCAGTGTCTTCCAGAGGGCTCACTTCTTTCCTTCCATCAATGTCCAGCCCCAGCTTTGATGGCTCAGGGGGGCGGTCTTAGGGAGGCAGACTGGCCAGGCTACAGGTGCTCGCTGTGTAAGCGTATCTTCAATCTGGTGGGAGCTCTGAAGCAGCACTTTCAGATGCACCATGGCAAGCCTGGGGAGCCAGTGCTCTGCCCAGGACCAGGGTGCTCATTCAGCAGCATGGACCGGTGTGCGTATCAGCGGCACCTGAGCATGGCGCATGCATTGCAGCCTGTGCTCTGTTCCCAGCACTCCTGCCACCAGGCCTTCTGTACGGAGACTGAAAATGGAGCAGCACCAACAGGTGCACTTCCCTTTCCACTGTGCCCACTGCCCCTTTGTCACTACAAGTGCCAGACAGCTGAACGAGCACCGGAGTCCATCAGGGGACTGGGAAGGTAACACGTGAATCCTGGTCCCCGTGCCCCTCTTGTAACTGCTCAGCAGTGAAGATTTCCATTCCCAGTGGTTCATATGGTTATGACCATTTAAATTTAAATAACACTATTCAATATTATGGTCGAATGTCTCTGGAGAGCAGGGCTTAATGGACCCTTTTAGGTTTCAGCATAAACCTCCTGCTCTCTTTTTCCTAGGAGAAAAGGCAGGAATGGAAGCAGAGCAGCCTGAGAAGGAAGAGGAGCCCCAGCAAAGGTCAAAAAGGGGCAGTGAAGTGCAGCCAATGGATTATGCAGCTCACATGAACAAGCCCAAGGACCGCTGCTTTAAAAGTATTCATTGCTTAATGTTGCTCAGAAGTGGTAGAATTGCACAGTGTTAGTTAGAGGGGCATATATTGTGACAGATGCAAATGTAAACTCAGAAATGTGTAGACGATGTATGCTCTGTGAGAATGTGGGTAGGTTATAGTAGTGAGATTTCAGAGTTGATCAGTGCCAACAGATACTGATTTTCAAGTTGTAATGAAGTCTAAATCCTTGATGCATAAAACTGAATGTTTCCTGGGTTTGCCCACCCTGGAGAACATATGTTTCTAGTGGCCATTCTGAAACTGATCTGGCCCCCCTGTCCGCGTTCTTTGCCCAAGGTCATGTAGCCGAGGGCACGGAGCACCTCTACCGCACCCACATGTGCCCTGAGTGCCGCCGCTGCTTCAAAAAGCGCACACACCTCCTGGAGCACCTGCACCTGCACTTCCCCGACCCCGGCCTGCAGTGCCCCACCTGCCGGCACCACTTCACCAGCAGGAGCAAGCTGCGTATCCACTTGCTGCGGGAGTCTGGCCAGAAGCCCCACCGCTGCCACCTGTGCACATACAGCGCCGTTGAGCGCAACTCGCTGCGCCGCCACTTGTCCAGCGTCCACGGCGGGCAGGGCGGGGCAGCCCCTTCGGACGCCTACCCTTGCCCCACATGCGGGGAGGTCTTTCTGCAGAGCCAGGCCCTCAAGGCCCACATGAAAGCACACAGGGCTCTGCCAGCAGGCCGGCAGCCCCTGGCCTGTTTCCAGGAGGGCTGCCCCTTCCGTGGTGCTGACAGGAGGGCGCTGCAGAGACACGCGCGGGAGGCGCACGGCGTGGAGGCAGTGGAGTGCCGCCATCGTACCTGCGCTGCCTTCTTTGGCAGCCGGGAGGACATGGAGGCTCATCGGCGCACCCACCTGGCCTTTCACTGCCCGCATTGCAACTTCTCCAGCTCCAACAAGAGCAGCTTCCAGCGGCACAAGAGGCAGGGTCACGACGGGGCAGCGGAGCTGTGCTGTGCCTTCTGCCCCTTCGCCACCTTTAACCCTGTGGAGTTCAGCGAGCACATGGGCCGCTTGCACGCCAATGAGAAAACGCACCGCTGCCCTCAGTGTGAGTTTGTCACAGCGCACAAGCGCGTGCTGGGGAGGCACATGCTGCTGCACACCGGTGAGTGGAATTCCCCGCAGACACCTGGTCTACACTGACCCGGTCCGGTCCAGCCCTGTTGATGGCTTGTGGTCTGTATTGCAGGCGAGAAGCCCCACAAGTGTAAGCTGTGCGACTTCCGGTGCCGGGATGAGACCTACTTGTCAAAGCACATGCTGACCCACTCCAGTGACAAGAACCACATGTGCTCCGAGTGTGGTTACGTGACCAAGTGGAAGCACTACCTGAATGTGCACATGCGCAAGCACGCTGGCGACCTCAGGTAAGGCCTTCACCAGTTCTCCAGCGTGCCCTTCCTGCTTGGCTGTACATCAGTGCAGCTCCACTCTCCCCTCAGGTACCAGTGTGACCAGTGTCCGTACCGCTGCCACCGCTCGGACCAGCTGAGCAGCCACAAGCTCAGGCACCAGGACAAGTCGCTGATCTGTGAGGTTTGCGCCTTCTCCTGCAAGCGCAAGTACGAACTGCGGCGGCACATGCAGCTGAAGCATGGCGCCGGGGAGCAGCAGGTACCACTCTTGCAGTGCAGGTACTGCCCGTACGGCACGCGCTACCGGCAGGCACTGCGCAACCACGAGAACTGCAGGCACACGCGACACCGCCAGTTCCGCTGCGCCCTCTGCCCCTATGTCACCTTCAGCAGCACTAGCCTCTTCTTGCATAAGAGGAAGGTGCACGGCTACGTGCCCGGGGACAAGGCATGGCTGGAGAACTACGCTAAGAAGGAACGTGAGCGAGGCAGCAGCACCAGGGGCTTCCCGGAGAAACGGGACAAGGTTATGGTGGGGGACCAGCAGGTGCCCTCTGAAGCTCCCAGGCAATTGGAGGGTAGCTTGCAGATCATGGGTGGTGAAAACGAAATGACCGCAGATGCCACTACGTTCATGGATCAGGAATCTGAAAGGGGCACAAAGGGAGCCGACTCGGAAAACATCAGCAGTTGTCAGGTTGCTGTCACTGATGGCAACGATGGAGAATGTTGCCTGTCGGTTCTGACCTCCATGGTTCAACCTGAAAGCACGCCTGACACCTGCATGCCGGGAAATGTTGAGAGCGGGGCGACATCAAGGTTGGGGATGCCGCTTGATCTTAAAGCACTTCCAGCTGCAGGGGGGAGTCCCATGTGTCTTTCCCAAAGACAGAGTGAAGATGACCAAGAGGGGGCGCTGGTAGGGGACACTGAAGGCCAGAGTGACAGAGGGAAGTCATCGATTTCCGAAGCTATTGCATCTGAGCACGTGGATGGTGTGGACTCTTCCTGCTCCGAGTGCCACCTCACGGTGCAGCGGAGGCAGGACAGGGAGCAGGCAGAAGCTCTGGTGCTCGAGGGCCATGTGCAGATGCTGGTGATGGAGGCCAAAGCCCGGGTGCACCAGTGTGACTTCTGTGCCTTTGCCACACACACAGAAGCCGGCCTGGCACAGCACCGCCGTGTGGCCTGCAGAGCCAGGAGGACAGTGCTGAGGTGCAAGGACTGTGGAGCGACCTACAAACAGCAACGTGGCCTGGACACCCACCGGCTCAGGAAGTGTCCTGTACTCCTAAAGATGGGCAGGAGGTTCCCTGTCCCGGCCGGACCCAGACACCCAGAGGGTTCTGACTGCCAGTCCCAGGATCAAAGGAAAGTGGATCATATTGTAACTGGGGCACAGGACAGAGGAATGGGGCCACTTTCGGAAGAAGCGGTGTCAGAGGGACCCGAGAGACGAGGCATGGAGAGCAGCGTAGCGGACATCCACATAGAGACCCCTGAATACGAGAGAGACTCAAACATGGGCGAGACACATGCAGCAGGCGAACAGGATATGGATCTTGGAGAGACAGACTCTGTACCTCTCCCCTCAGGGACGGTGGAAGGGCAGGGATATATTAAGGCTCCTTCTCAAACTAGGAGCTCTGAGGAGACTGAGGGTGGGGTGGCAGGAGAGGGGAGCACTGAGGAGCAGGACAGCAGGAAGATAATGGAGAGGATGGGCCTCCGCTTCTTCTGCATCAGTTGCCCGTTTGCGTGCCATCAGGAGCGAGCGCTGAACACTCACCGCCAGCGAGGCTGCCTCAGGCCCGGGGATATGCAGTGCCAGAGCTGCTCCTTTGTGGCCAGATCGCGTGAATCCCTGGAGCGTCACATGAGGGTCCATCCAGCTGGGCGGCTCTCCTCAGCTCCGCAGTGCCGGACGGCCTTGCTGCAGTGCCAGCTGTGCCCATTCACCTGCAAGCAGGCACGCCGCATGACGCAGCATGTGTCCCTGAAGCATGAGGGCGCGCGCCCACACCGCTGCCGCTTCTGTGCCTTCAGCACCACGCGCCGCTACCGCCTGGATGCCCACGAGTCGCTGCACACGGGCGCGGGTCGCCTGGCCTGTCGCCTCTGCAGCCGCACCTTTGGCTCGGCCTCCAAGCTGCAGCTGCACCAGCAGCGTGTTCACGAGCGCCGGCCCACCCACCTCTGCACGCTCTGCGACTACGGCGGCTACAGCTCCAGCGACGTGGCCCGCCACACCCTCAGCTGCCACACGGGGGAGCTGACGTTCGCCTGTGACCTCTGCGCCGCCCGCTTCAGCTCCAGCGCGGCCCTTAAGCAGCACTGCCGCCGCCAGCACCGCGATCCCGCCAGCCGGCCTTGCCCGCGATGCGACTTCACAGGCCGCAGCCAGGCCGCCCTCGCAGCTCACCTGCGGCGGCGGCACCCCCGGCTGGAGTGCGCCCCCTGCGGCACCCGCTTCCTGAGCCGCGAGGCCCTGGAGGAGCACCGCAGAAGCCACCTGAGCCAGCGCTGCCCGGCATGCCCCTTCGCCGCGCGCGGGAGGCAGCTGCTGGCGCAGCACCTGCTGGACGAACACGAGGGCGGCTCCCCGGAGGACAAGCCGCTGAAATGCGCCGCGTGTGACTTCGCCTGCCGTCACCCGCTGGTGTTCGAGCAGCATGTGCGCTCGCACGGCGGCACTCGCCTGTACCGCTGCGCCAACTGCCAGTACTCCACCCGCAACCGCCAGAAGATCACCTGGCACACACGCATCCACACGGGTGAGAAGCCATATCGCTGTGAGTGCTGTGGCTACAGCTGTGCGGACCCCTCTCGGCTCAAGGTATGTCCCACTCGCCGGTGGCTGACTGGCCCTCCCCTGTCTGTCCAGTGATTTCAGATGCAGAATTTGCTTGGATTGGTCACGTACATCTACATGTACTAAGAATATGTCTCAGCAGTATTAGTGCATATATTCAAAAAACACATGCAACATAAATTCAAAAGATACAAAGAAAATTTAAGCTATAGCCCAAATCAGTACAGATTGCAGTCAGTAAACTGGTGTTTACAAAATGTACAGTATGTACAACATGATTCGACGGCAGAAACGGCTCTTCTCTATTGCAGTACCACATGCGGATTCACCAGGAAGAGCGCAAGTACCTATGTCCAGATTGTGGCTATAAGTGCAAGTGGGTGAACCAGCTGAAATATCACATGACCAAGCACACAGGTAATGACTGAGGTCCCCGGGAGGTCAGCACCGGCACTTCTGCCACTTCGTCTGCTCATTTGAATATAGAAATGCTTTGTTGTCCAGTGAGACTTCTGTGATGTCTCAACAGGTGCTAAGCCATACGCGTGCGAGGAGTGTGAGTACCGCACAAACCGGGCAGATACCCTGCGTGTGCATCGCGAGACCCGCCATCGCGACATCCGCGCCTTCATCTGTGAGAAATGTGGCAAGGGCTTCAAGACGCGCTTCCTGTTGCGTACGCACCTACGTCGCCACAGCAACGCCCGGCCCTATGTGTGCCGCCTCTGCCGCCGTGCATTTCGCTGGCCTGCGGGACTCCGGCACCACTTCCTCACACACCTTGAGTGCCAGCCCTTCTTCTGCCGCCACTGCTCCTACCGGGCCCGCCAGCGATTCCAGGTGGTCAAGCATCTCCGCCGGCACCACCCCGAGCAGCCCTTAGAGCAGGGTGTGGGCCAGGAGCCGGGGCCACACTCGGTGTCACTGCATGAGGCCCGGCTGGGCGAGGAGGAACAGGAAGGCAGGTCGGTGGAGGAACGGGAACAGAGGGGTGGGCTAAGGGAGGAACAAGAGCGGGAGGCCGTGTTGATGAAGGAATTGGAACAGGAGGGCAGGCCAAGGGAGGAATGGCAACAGGAGAAGAATGAGCTGAGGGAGGAACGGGGACAGAAGGGTGAGTCGAGGGAGGAACAGGAGCCAGAAGATTGGCAGAGATCAGAGCAGGAGTAGACCTTTGGACTCATGAGTGCCCCCAGCTCTCGCCCTGAACTCTAGCAGTCTCACACAGGTAACAAGAGTGAGCTGTGGAGTGGCCCCTCTGTGTGGGAGCCTTACTCTTAACGCTGTGAGGTGTATTACACGGCTGCAATATTGTTAAGTTACAATATTTTAAGACACAAATAATATGATACAAATTTTTGTATCTTGTGATCCTTTGCCTTGAACCATTTGTAAGTGTGTGACCAACACTGTGTAGCCAAAACCAAACTTCACGAGTGGGTGTGTGTGTTGTATGTGCCACCTGCCCTGCAAGTTCCTCACTCTTTCGTGTGTTCTCTCTTGAGGCCATTGACATGCTTTGACCCAGCACTAAACCTGACAGTCAGCAGCTGCAGCGCGGGGCTGGTGTCAGAGAAACTGGAAAACTGATAGTTCTTCTGAAATTTACATTTATTTAGCAGACACTATACTCCAAAGCAGTGTATGAGCGAGGAAAGAAGTACAAGTACACCAGCTCACTGGCCAATTATTAGTCCTCACATTAGGTGGCATTTAGATGGCACTGCAGGCGCTAGGGATGGCTTGATACCACAATTTTGACTTTGGTACGATACTAGGATCTAATACCTAGGTATCGATAGTAAATCGATACCATAGGTAAAAGGAAACAGGCAAATATAGGTGAATTGAAAACAGTTTTATTAAACACAGTGCTTGAAACTCTGAACAACTGTGCAAAGAAATTGTTAAAATAAAATCTACAATTTTGATTTTAGAAGAAACAAAACTGAAGAGATCTAGTTAAAATAAAGTAATCTCTTAACATATTTTTAGTCTTTATCACAAAGAAAATGTGAAGGCAACCAGAATGCAACAACAACAACAAACCCTACAGAGTAGAGGATACGGGTTGGATTGTGATTTTGGGACTGAATAAAATGGGTTCACATCTACATATCTCTCTGAGGCTGAGCTTGATGCTGGAATGCAAAGGTAATATTTGACACATGTTGAAAGAATGGGAAGACTTGATTCATGCCTTTTCCAACACGAAAGTGGGTTTTCTGTGGCACTGGTCTCTTCCATGGTCTTGTATGTGTGGAGTTCTTTATTTAGTTTGTCAGCTGGCATTTGTAGATATTCTGTCCCGGCTGGAAATTCGTTTCTCTTGTGTACCACTCTCGTTATTTATTCATTTCGGACGTGTAGAGCGCGTTTCATCTGTGTGATCCATCGCCGTTCGTCTGTTATCACGCTTGCCGGTTTTACTCCAGTTTGCGCAACACTGCCGCATAGTGGTGAAAATCGGAACAGCGGATGAAATACCGAGCTGAGTCAACTTTGGATATTGTACCGTTTGAAAAATAATAAATACCAGTATTTTCACAGTACTGGTATACCGCACATCCCTAGCAGGCGCACAACTTTTTGATCTGTGTAATGTTAGCAAACAGGTAGGTTTGGACACAAAGGCTTTTTCCTTCTGTATCAACCTTAATTTTGCTTCCCCAAAAAGTAATAAAAGTGAAGGACACCGAGTGCTGAATAGTCAATGTGGCCAAAATGTCAGAGATATTGTTGCTTAGAATGTTTTGTTTGTTTTTCTTTCAAATTGAAATGTGTTGTAATTAGGGCTGCACGATTTGCGGAAAATATCGAATAGCGATTTTTCTGACAGAAATTGCGATTACGATTTGAATTGTGATTTTAATTTTTTATGTCAAGCTATAGTACAATATTCAGTGTGTAGTAATTTTAAAACATATGACGCAGCATGAGATACCATCAATATTAACTGGTCTATATTCTAATGCAAGGATGAAGATTTAAAGATGTGATGTGTCAAGTTAAATAAAGTAATAATGAAAACAATTGCAGCAAAAAGAAAAATAGCGATCTTGCAGGTAACGCTGATTACACCCTTGCCTTTTCCCGCGCCAATGAACAAGTAAGAGCTACTTCGGTGTATGCAGCCCTTTTGTTTGCCCTATTGTGTTGCCAGCTGCTGTTATTAACACTAATAACACCCAAAAACCGTAATGTTCATAACGTGGCTGTTCTGTCCTGAAACCGTAAAGCTGAAAGCAGCTTATCATTCCTTTGCTTTGTTACTCGGACAAATACAAAACAAATGATTAAACATTATATGCGTCTCTTTTTGTACGTTTTCTAAATAAGACCGCGTGCCCATACCCAACTGTAATGGCGATTAAAACGATCTATTGTTTTAGTATTTATGTTAAAGCAAGACTTTTATTTTATTACCTTTGTGGGATTTAATCTTTGGAAACACATGTTCTATTTATGCTTATTAAATGTATTATACAAACACGACTGTATTGTGGATTTTACGGCTTTTTTACAACTCAGCTGCTGTGAGGAAAAACTGTCTCATTGTTTTGATGGGTTAGCGGTATACTGATGATATTGCCTATTAACAAAAAACAAAAGGTATGATACGCTGAAGTTTATCGCAGCTGGTGTTTAAAAGGAGCTCGCCGGTTCTACTGATGATAGGACCTTTCTGAAACAATCTCGGACTATGAAATAGGAAGGCAATTCACTTACATATACGCTTTCTTGGGCCACTTCTGATTGGTGAGCATGACTGGCATGCGAGAAGCACCGCGCTTGTGATTGGTGAGAATGACTGTCACACAGGGAGCACGGCATGATGAACTTGAAGAACTACTTTCACAGCAGTTTTAAACCCAGGGTCCGACGTACTGTATAATGTATATCCTAAATCGCAATTTTTGCGACTTGCTAAATCGCGTTTGAAATTGATAAATCGTCCAGCCCTAGTAGTAATGTTAAGAACTTAACTAGCAATTCTACCCTTACAAGAAACACTGCTTGACGCATTATTATAATAATTTAAGTTATGTAAAATACTGTACACAAAATAACTTTTGCTATAATGAGTCAGTTTTTTTTAATTTTATAAACTTAAGTAATAAATTGAGTACGAATGAACATTAACCACTTTGGTCAATAACTGTACTTCTGAACTCAGACTGCACCAAATACGAACACATGATAGATAAATAAAATTGGTTGTGTTGCCACCATTTGTACAAGTGCCACCTTTGCTTAGTTTGCAAATTAGTTCTGGTTCAGGCCAGATTTTGCAAATGGAAATCATTTCCACACAATCAAGAAAGAACATTTTTAGAATCAGGTCTTCCTTATCAGCCATGCCATGCTGCACACTGTTAATTCGACAGCATATATAGCCTACCTATCCATGGACCGTGTTGTTTAGTTCGTGTCACGAGTGCAATATTTTTAGTTTTTTTTTTTTTTTTTTTAATTTAGACATGTGGTTTAAAAAAGTATCAAATAAATTTCAAGTTCTAGAGCTAGTCACTAAGTTACACACTGACCGGAATAACCAATAAGTAACATATTTCACTGAACACACTGGTCTGTTTTTGTTATAGTTCTGTTACAGCCTATGAACATGCAGGCATTTACAGGGCAGGCACTTACCGCTTTGTTCTGTCACTATACTATAGTTTTTCTTGAGTACTTTGGCACATTTCATGAAACATATTTCACATTCACAAAACAATAAGAGCATTTCTCGAAACAGTTAATGCATATAGCATAACACTGTGGTTTAGCTGCAATAGCCTGTAACTTACCCAAAACGATTAACTCATGTATCAAAAGCAAATAATTCCATCAATGAATTAGTCAGTGCCACCAAAATGAGTACAATCAACATAATTTTAATTTTCAAGAGTCAAAATGCCAGTGTAAGTATGCTCCTGAGCTCCATAATTCTGAATGTAGCATAGCTTTCCACTTTGATTGTCACTAATTGATCATTTGGCTATAGCAAACTGTTACTTATTTATGTCAAAGACACCAATTTAAACATTGCAAATCTCTACATTTCAGTATGTAAAGTTCACTGGCAAGAAAAAGTACTGTACTCTCCTATACATATAACTTTTTGAAGTTCTCAAGACAGTACGATAGTAAACATAAAATAGCAAAAGTCAACATAAGAAGAAAATAAACAAAAATACAACAATTCTGTATCACTTCAATTTATGGAATATTTCCTTTTGACAGCATGGTTAACTGTTTTGCATAGTGTGGCTAACATGATGATCACATACATATATAGTTTTATTACAGTGGGAAACTACGTAATCTACCTTGATCAAAACAACTGAAAATTGTGCCAAATGATGAAAATGATACTTAACTATTTGCATATGCAAACTAAAACATTTGGAAATTTGTGTGAAACAATGAGAAATGATGTTCTACTGTGCAAAAGTGATATTATGGTGTGGTGATTACACTTGTTGTTTTGTAAGTGTCAATTGCCATTTGAGAAATGTTCCAAAGCAATCAAGAAAAACTGTAGTAATATTAAATCGTGCATTTGTAACTGGCCATTCACTGGAAGTTAAGCCTAGTTGCACTTATGCCTACAGTGCTTTGCGACAGTATTTATCCCCCTTGATGTTTGTCCTGTTTTGTCACATTACAAGCTGGAAGTAAAATGAATTTTTAGGGCTTAGAACCATTTGATTTACCCAACATGCCTACCACTTTAAAGGTGCAAAGTATTTTTTTATCATCACAGAAACAATAATTAAGATGAAGAAACAGAAATCTTGAGTGTGCATTTGTATTCACTCCCTTTGCTTTGAAACCTCTAAATAAGAGCTGATCCTGCCAAATAACTTCATGAGGCAAGATTAGTTTATTAAGATCCTGCTGTGTGCAATTAAAGTGTCACATGGTCTGTCACTAGAAGTCTGTATAAATCAAGCTGTTCTAAAAGAACCATGACTCTGCAACACTACTAAGCAAGCAACCTGAAGACCCAGGAGCATTCCAAACCGGTCAGAGACAAAGTTGTGGAGAAGTATAGATCCATTATAGGAAAGTGGAAAGAATATTGCACCACCACAAACCTGACAAGAGAAGACTGCCCACCACAACTTAGCAAGGAGGGCATTAAACAGAGATGCAACAAAGAGGCCAAAGATAAAACCGAAGGAGCTGCAAAGATCCACAGTGGAAATGGAGTATCTGTCCATAGGACCACTTTAAGCCATACATTCTACAGAACGGGGCTTTGTGGAAGAGTGGCCAGAAAAAAGCCATCCCTTAAAGGAAAAAAATAAACCCCATTTGGAGTTTGCCCAACAGCACGTGACAGACTCCCCAAACACATGGAAGAGGAGTCTCTGGTCAAATGAGACCAAAATTGAACTTTTTGGCCATCATGGGAAACACCATATGTGGCACAAACTTAACATTTCCCATCACCCTAGGTACACCATTCCCACAGTGAAGCATGGTGGTGGTAGCGTCATGATGTATGGATGTTTCTCCTCTGCAGGGACAGGAAAGCTGGTCAGGATTGAAGGAAAGATGGATGGCACTAAATACAGGGCAACTCTTTAGAAAAACTAGACATTTGAGACTGTGACGAAGGTTCACATTCTAGCAAGACAATGACTCTAAACATACTGCTAAAGCCACACTTGAGTGGTTTTAAAGGGAACATGCGAATGACCTCAGTCCAACTGAGAATCTGTGGCATGACTTGATGATGGCTGAACACCAACACAACCCATCTACCTGGAGAGAGTTTTGCCTTGAGGAATGGGGAAAAATCTCAGTGGCTAGATGTGCTAACCTAATAAAGACCAATATGCCAAGAGACTTGCAGCTGTAATTGCAGCAAAAAGCAGCTCTACAAAATATTTCTCTTTTTCTGTTGTCTTAATTATTGTTTGTGTCACAATAATAATTGCATCTCTAAAGTGGTAGGCACGTTGTGTCAATCAAATAGTGCTAACCTCCCCAAAAAATCCATTTTAATTCCAGCTTGTATTGTGACAAAACAGGACAAACATCAAGGGGGATATATTTGCAAGCACTGTCATTGACTCCTTGACAGCATGTATGTACTGTGCTATTTGCCTTAATTGTACGTTGCTTTGGACAAAAACATCAGCTAAATAAACTAAATGTTAATGCACCATTGGATTGTCATGACTCAAACACTTATTGTGAATACAGTTGCAACAGGTCATTATTGTCATATCATCCACCACTAAGGTGTGCATTAACAACAGTGCAGAGAGCTATCAGCTTTCATATAAAACATGAAACTATTACAAAATGTGAAAAGCTTTTTCTTTTTCTGAGATGTTTAGCTTTATGAAAGTTACAAAGCACCCATTAAATATTTTCTTTAAAACACTGACATCCACCAAATCACAAAAGTATATTTTATTTTGCTTTTTTATGATAATGATTATCCACTGCCCATTCCAAACCTGTGCAGCATTCAATGTATATCAGTTTTAATGACCATTAAGCTGCTTTGCACACCATTTTCCCAGTGACACGTCCAGCCTAGCTGAGTCTGGCCTCAGATGGTGGTCCTTCATGAAATATATCTCTTGGTAAGAGGATCCAGTTGGCTACCTGTCAGCCTGTTAAACTCCGTCAGGATGTGGTGTTCTTTCTGGAACATCTTATTATAATAAGGAAGTACTTTAACCACTTGATGTGATGATTTCAGTATCTTTTTTTTACTGTTTTACTACTTTCACAAAAGCATACAAACTAAATATGACTACAATTAAAACGTACCTTTGTCCACTCTTCCTCTGTGTCATGTTTGTACCCGAGGAGATGACAGATTCCGTGCGTGATGACAATCTGTTATAAGTTAAAGTGAAACGTAAAGGCCTGGGAGATGATGCCTGAAATCTCCATGCATATGGACATTCATTTCTACATACAGTTAGGGTGCTCTGGAAGTCTGCTGGCGACCCGTTGCACTGCTGCATAATAAGCTCCACCCCCAGGAATATGTCCCCAAGGTTGAGATCGTCATTGGTAATATTGCTTGGCAACTTCCCAGCTTGCAGGTCCTGCGCGTAGAAGGACACAAGCTAAGGTCTCTCACACGACATTATTATTATAACAGGCGAGGAGGTGCATCAGCCATCGGCAGACAGATACTCGCCTCGTAGAAGGGAAAGCTCAGGACGTCCGTCGGCATGTCGGCGTTCCTGTAGGTGCGGTTGATGCGCTGTATCCTGCGGTTGTCCACGCAGATCAGTCCCAGATCGAACCGCTGGATGCCCAGGATGCGCCGCAGAACCTCTGTATGCCGGCGTAGGCAGGCTCGATTTAGCGGAACAGCGCTTTGCAAATTGCGGATCAGTAGGCTCATGGCGCTGCTTTTTAATCAGGATAATTGTTGTTCTCTTATACTGACAAAAATATACAGAGTCGAAGGTTCGTCTAGAGACATTTCATCGAACTATATACATAATTTGATGGTTGCGCCTTCTATCACTATAAACACGCTTGAGCTGCTCTGTCGGACACACTTTCCCATAATGCTCTGCAAACTGCTCGTATAACCTATAATACATAATAATTATTGCAGCTGCTAATACAGATAGAGGGAAGCGCAGGGCTGCACCAGGGTAAACCTCTCTTCACATTTAAAGCGCATTTAACGTAAATAATCTCGTATGCGATCAGGTAGCCGCCAGCGAGCCCCGAGATGCGGCTCTTGACCCGGAAGTTGTTCATCTGTGCTGGAGAGACGGAGTTGGGAGGCACTTTGTTCGTGCGTGTATGTTATGACAGTTTAAATATTTCCGCAGATGTGATACAGGCGCGGATATAATCTACCAGGCCGAAGGACGCCGAAATCTACCGCGCTGTAAGGACCCGGTATCGACTTTTAAAAGCCGTATTTTTGGGCTTTGGACTAGTTTTTGCGCGATGAATCCGTCTGGGCTTTTCGGTAGACCACAAGGCGGAGCGTTTCAGTCTCCCGGCGCCCCGACCTCGGGGCTCTTTTCCTTTGGCCAGCAGAACGCCCCATTCGGACAGCCGCCTGCCTTCGGTCAGGGCGCCGTCCAGACCTCGCTCTTCAGCACATCGTCTGCCTTCGGGCAGACCGGTTCCCTTTTCGGGCAGCCTGGCGGGACGGCGTCTGGACAGGCCCCGACCTTCGGCTTGCCCGGTTCTGGGAGTCACACCCCGTCGTTTGGACAGAGTGACACCAGGTTCGCACCCCCGGCCTCCTTCGGGCAGCCGGCCGGAGTCGGTCAGAGTTCTGTCTTTAACCAGAGCTCGGCTTTTCCCCAGGCCTCTGCATTCGGACAGACCGCCGGATTCGCTCAGCAGACGCCCGGCTTCGGCGGTCCTTCCCCTATCTCTCAGTCCTCCTCTGTTCCCCCCTCCTCGGGGTCTAGTCAGCCACTAATATTCGGACAGCCGTCTGTAGGGTCCTCTTCGGTGTTCTCCCCGGGAAGCGTCCAGGGCCGCGGATTCAGCACTTCAGAGTTCAGCTTCAAGCCGTCAGACGCAGCTGTATTCAAACCTATTCCGGCTGGGTCCCAGGCTGTGCCCGAATCCTTTGGTTCCAGCCCGTCCAGCACCACTGCTACCAGCATGGACAGCAGTGGGCCTGCTCCTGCTGCCTCTGGGTTCCTTTCTGGATCATTGGGTTTCAGCTTCTCACAGCCCATTGCAGTGTCCAGCAGCATCCTCCCCACCAAAGATGCATATCCCAGCACCACCCAGGAGTTCAGCTTCTCGGAACCAGCAGCACCCTCCGGAGGTGCTGGCAATGGCCTGGGTGGGGGGTCCTCACAGGCTGCCTCTGTCTCTAGCCCCCCCCCTTACAGGTTCTCTGCCTCTAACCTCCATGAGCCCCGGCCACCGTTTGGTGCTGTCAACTTTGGTCCACTAAAGCCCAAGGCAGAGCCTGGGGTTGTGTCAGGTGAGGTCCATGGAGGGGGCAATGAGGTGGAGAATGCGGGGGAGGCAGTGGCTAAGGGTACCAAGCGGAAGGAGGAGATGGTGGAGCGTCTATCAGAAGAGCCCCAAGTTGGTGCAGACTCCACTCCCAGGCACCCTCCCAAGAGGCCTCTGGTCCGGGGCCGGGGCCCCGTCAGCGGCATCTTTCGCAGTGCCTTGACCAGCATCCTGAAGACACCGGCCCCACAGACCCGGCGAGAGCCAAAGAGGAGTGAGGAGCCACAGCCAGACTGGGGGGAGGCGGAGCACCAGGGTACAATGGCACCGACTACCAGCCACTCACCCTCAACGCCACCAAGGTCACAGGCCCCCACCCGGGAGGTCCTTGAGAGGGCGGAGGAGTTGGGTGAGTACCCCCAGGGAGAAGCTTGTTGGGTTCGAATTAGGGCTGGACGATTCATCCGTTTCAAAGCACGTCGGACCCAGGGTTTAAAACTGCCTTCGTATTTCATGGTCCGAGATTGTTTCAGAAAGGTCCTGTCATCAATAGAACCGGCGAGCTCCTTTTAAACACCAGCTGCGATATACTTCAGCATATCATACCTTTGGTTTTTGTTAATGGGCAGTATCTTCAGTATACCGCTAACCCATCAAAACAACAATGAGACAGTAAGTGATTCTCACAGCAGCTGAGTCGGTGACCTCCAAAAAAGCCATAAAACCCACAATATAGTCGTGTTTATTTCATATGTTTTTGTGCTTATTAATTTAAGTATTTCCAAAGATTAATCTTAATCACACAACAGTAATAAATATAAAAGTTTTGCTTTAACATAAATACTAAAAGAATAGATCGCTTTAATTGGTATTGGGGGGGCAGCGTGTGACTCAGTGGACTAAGCCTGTGTGCCTGTAATCATGTGATCACCGGTTCAAATCCAGCCTCGGCACACCTGCAGGTCCTTGAGGAAGGCCCTTAACCCCCAGCTCCCGGGGCGCCGCTACAGGTGGCTGCCCTTCGCTGACAGCTTACTCCACAAAGAGCAAGTTGAGGGAGGCATAAAGGCAATTTCCCCACGGGGATCAATAAAGTACCTATTATTATTATTATTATTACAGTTGGGTATGGGCACGAGGTCTTATTTAGAAAAAATACAATATGAGACGCATATGTTTATTAATTCGTTTTGTTTTTGTCTGAGTGACAAAGCAAGGGAATGATAAGCCGATTCAGTCAAACTGCATTTTACTTCTTATTTAACTTAACTTAAAGTTAAACTTTAGTCAGCTGCATGGAGTGAGATTTTCTGTTCTGCACACGCATTAACATGTATGTAAGTTTTATTACCTTGTAATATAGTCTGTAGGGTTTGCAAACTGCACGCAGTAACATTTTTGATGCAGCTAATTTTAAGTTCAGAATGGAATATAGATTTGCTGTAAGATTTCTTGTGTGAGAATCTGAAAGTGTTTGCATCCATTAACACGTACATTTTTGTTCCACATACAATTTATTTGTATAGAAAATACCCCTATACAGTTGTTAAAAAGCGGAAACTTAGACCAACATGAAATCACCAATATACGACTTCCATTTATTCAACATTTTATAAAATTCATACTACATTAAAAAAAAATTCAGCTTTACGGTTTCAGGACAGAACAGCCACTCTGTTATGAACATTATGGTTTTTGGGTGTTGTTAGTGTTAATAACAGCAGCTGGCAGCACAATAGGGCAAACAAAAGGGCTGCATACACCGAAGTAGCTCTTACTTGTTCATTGGCGTGGGAAAAGGCAGGGGTGTAATCAGCGTTACCTGCAAGATCGCTATTTTTCTTTTTGCTGCAATTGTTTTCATTATTACTTTATTTAACTTGACACATCACATCTTTAAATTCTCATCCTTGCAGTAGAATATAGACCAGTTAATACTGATGGTATCTCATGCTACACACTGAATATTGAACTGAAGCTTGACATAAAAAAATGAAATCGCAAATCAAATCGTAATCGCAATGTTTGTCAGAAAAATCGCGATTAAATATTCTCCCAAAATCGCGCCACCCTCGTTTGAAGCCAAATATGTTTTTTTTTAAACTGAACTCTGTCACTTGCCACAGAGCCGGAAGCTGAGACTGCATCGACAGCGAGACGTGCTCGGCGCCTGGAGAGCAGTGACAGCCTGGGGGAGCTGTCACCCTCAGAAGCCATGGTGCTCCAATGCAAGAACGTCCCACCTAATCTAAACAGCAAGGACATCCTGAGTGAACATTTTCGCCAGTTCGGACGTGTGCAGCGGATCTTCTGCAGGCCCCAGAAGAACCTGGCCATTGTGCACTTCCATGACCATGTGAGTGATGCCTTTGCACACCTTTTGCTGGGGGGAGCTTGGTAGCTGTAGTTTTTGGGCTGTGGTCTCGGCCATGACCTTCCAGGCTTTCTGTTGCATCCTCACTGTCTTCTGGTGTCTTTCAGGCTTCTGCTGCCAAAGCCAAGAGGAAGGGCAAACTGCTGCACAGGCATGAGCTTGCCATCTTCTGGCAGAAGAAGAAGCAGAGTGAGTGACTCTCTCAGTCACGGTGCTCTCTGTGTGCATGGGGAGGTGCTCTCTGTGTGCATGGGGGGGTGCTCTCTGTGTGCATATCAGCTGCTTCGATTAACTGGTTCTGTGTCCCTCTTAGGTCCAGGAGAGAAGGGCCAAAGGCCTCCAGATGGCCTTGATCCTCAGAGCCAGGCAGGGGGCTTTGAGTCGCCCCCTGTCTGCAAAGCCCTCTCCAAATCCACCTCCGGCTGGTGCTCCAGCTCCTCCCTATCCAGAGGGTAATCTTATCTTTAAATCATTCTCTTACCATAAGAGTAAATAACTCAATTTTGCAATAAGCCTCTTTACCCCAGGCTTGGGTTTGTGACACTAAGGCCCCCAAGTGGAGTTCTCAGGCTGCTATGCCCCCTGCTGGCCGGGTGTTTGAAGAAGCCCAGCTTTTCCAGCCTTTTAGAAGCTCTTCAGCCTTTGGTTTGTCCCTCTCAGGTCACCAGCCAAGAAACCCCTGGCGACAAAGGCCCTGCAGTTTGAGAGTGAGCCGCAGATGGAGGTCAACCCAGACGGCCTCGGGTCCGAGCATCCAGCCAGCAGCCTCCCCTCTTCCCTCTTCCACCTGATTGGCCAGGTAGCTGATACCGCGGAGGAGAAGTACCGCCTGCTGGAGCAGCGGGACAAGATCCTGCGACAGGGTAGGTCCCCCTAGGGTCATGTTGCTGAGACTCCCCCCCGCCAAAAGTGAGTCACCAGCTGACACTGTATCCTCTGGCACAGCCCGACCCAAAAGGACCGACCTGGACCTGTCCAAGGTGTTTGTGGGCACATGTCCTGACATGTGTCCGGAGAAGGAGCGTTATATGAGGGAGACCCGGAACCAGCTGAGCTCTTTTGAGGTCATCGCCAACACGGAGAAGGTATCACCACCCCTGACCCTAATGCTCTCCCCTCCCTGCCGTGGATTGATGGGCCACAGGCAGCAAATCTCCCTCTGCTCCCCATGCAGGTGGACCACACTGCTGCCATTAAGGAGTACAGTAGGTCCTCTGCTGACCAGGAGGAGCCCCTTCCCCATGAGCTGCGGCCCCTGCCTGTGCTCAACATGACCATGGATTACCTGGTTACCCAGATCATGGACCAGGCTGAGGACAGCTACCGTGACTGGTATGACTTTGTGTGGAACCGCACACGAGGCATCCGGAAGGTGAGTGACGTTCCTCCGTCTCTCATTATACTTGTGCCCTGCGGGCTTTGCCCTGACCCTTTTTCTGGGCCATCTGCAGGATATCACTCAGCAGCACCTGTGCGACCCGCTCACGGTGTCCCTTATCGAAAAGTGCGCCCGCTTCCACATCCACTGCGCACACCACCTGTGCCAGGAGCCCATGATGTCCTTCGACGCTAAGATCAACAACGAAAACCTGACCAAGTGCCTGCAGAGCCTGAAGGAGATGTACCAGGACCTGGCCAGCAAGAACATCTACTGCCCGCATGAGGCAGAGTTTCGGCAGTACAGCGTGCTGCTTAAGCTCAATGATGGAGACATCCTCCGGTGGGCGGCTGGCCGGCCGGCCGTCGGTGTGCCATGTCACCTTGGCACCACCCCAGCTGACGTTTTTCCCTCGGCACCCACAGGGAGGTGCAGCAGTTCCGGGCAGAGCTCCGAAACTCCCCGGAGGTGAAGTTTGCCGTCCAGTCCTTCGCCGCTGTCAACAGTAACAACTTTGTGAGGTTCTTCAGGCTGGTGAAGGGGGCCTCCTATCTGGCTGGTTGCATCCTGCACCGCTACTTTGACCAGGTGGGGGCGCCGCCGCTCTGCTCCCTACATCCTCATCACCCCCAATACCTCTCACCTGGACTAGAGATGCACTGATACTTGTGATACAAGAGGGGCTGCTATTGTAACAAAAGTGTAACTGCGCTGAGGCCAATGGGAGAAAAGCTGAACATTTTAAGCCAATTGTCTATATTTGCTTTGAAGATATTCATGTCGAACTGCAGGTGCCTCAAACGCTTAAAACAAACGTGGTGGAACAGTACGTTACGTATGTTTGTAGTAGCCTAATTAGTTTTTGTCATTTTTTCCCATCTGTATTTACTAGCTTAAATTTATATATAAAGTATAAGAAAGTAGAAAGAGCTCTTGAGGAATCTGTATCGGAATTGGATTGGAACCGGAAAATGTGCATTGCCCATCTCTAAGCTTTACCGCTCCGGTGCCCCCTACAGGTGCGTCGTGAGGCTCTGCGGGCCCTGAATGTGGCCTACAGCTCCCGTGGCTCCCGTGGTTCCACCACGTTCCCAGTCGAGGACCTGGTCCGGATGCTCATGTTCCAGAACGCGGGCGAAGCGTCAGACTTTGCGCAGCAGTATGGGCTTGCGGTCGAAGCAGGGTAAGGCTGGGATGTGCTTTGTGGTCCCTTTGTGCTTGGGGGGGGGTGGTATATTTTATTGAAGCTCTGCCCTCCCCCTAGCATGGTGGAGCTGAGCCGGACAGCGTACCAGGAGCCTGAGATCCAGGGGCGGCCAAAGCGCTCTGCGGCCATCGCATGGAAGCGGGTGGTGCTGGTGGGCCAAGTGGTGAACGGCGCCCCCCTGCCCAACCCGCCCCAACATACACCAGTCTACAGCTTTGACAGCCGCAACAAGTACCGCGGGGACGGGCAGCCCGTGGAGGCGGGCAGTGTGCCCAGGGCTGCTGCGGGGCCCGCTGGTGCGTCTGCACTCCACCTTACATCTACTGCTCCACCCTCTGACCTCTGGTTGTAATTCCGTCATTTCTCCTGCCCTGGCTACCCACGCTGTAGCAGCCCCCCCTCAGAGGCCCCCCGTGGAGCCGGATGCACGGGCCCTCCAGTGCCGACCCAAGATGCCGAGCGACCCGGCAGAGTCGGCTGGCCCCCCTGGTAGGGAGGAGAGCGGGCCGCTTGGGGCCTCTCCCTCAGAGGTACCACCAGTTGCCCCACCTACGCCTCCCCCACCGGAGCCCGTTTACACTGAGCAGGTGATAGATCGCAGCCCAGGGGTGGTGTGTTGGCGTTGCTATAGTAATGACAAATACCACCCTTCCAGGACATGGCTGCGGAGGTAGAGGCTATGCTGGAGGAGGTGGTGCAGGCCCAGGTGGCCGAAGTGGCTGCCGTCGGAGCCGAGTACATCTCTACTGCGCTCAGGTAGGAGGGCCAGCCGGATGGGGAGCCGTGGCTCCTGAGGGTTCTCAAGGTTGGCCGGCACCAGTTTGGTGACGAGTGGATGGGACGTTGCAGCATGTGCGACGGCCAGGTGGGGGCGCTGCTGAGTGAGGTGGTGGAGCAGATGCTGCAGGAGATCTCTGCTGCCGAGATGCAGGCAGAGAGGGAGCACGTCGCTGAGGAGAAGCGCAGGATGGAGGAAGCCAGGTAGGCCTCACCTCTGCGGCCGGGGGGGGGCGTTTGCAGGGGGGGTACCATGTGACACACCTGTCTCTGTCAGGAAGAGGCAGGAACGCGAGGAGCTCCTGGCCCGGCTCAGCAAGATACTGTGCGGCGAGATCACTCAGGAGGTGCTGCATGACTGCGTGGTGGAGACCGCCTCCGCGGAGATCAGGTACTGCTCAGCCAGGGGGGGGGGGTCAGAGGTCACGGGGACTGTTCAGATTACAGAATACAGGCTGAACGCATGGCCCGTCATGCCAGGCGTGCCCAGGAAGAGCGGGCGGAGTGCGTGGCTCGCAGCTCGCAGGACGTGTGCGAGGTTCTGCTGGAGGAGACTCTGTGTGCAGAGCTGACCTTGCTGGCCCAAGGCGTCCTGGAGGCAGAGCTGCTGAGCATCCGCAGGTTCATCAGAAGGTAAAGGGCAGTGGGAGGGCGGCCGGAGCTCCTGGCCACGCGTTCGCTGGCAGCCGGGCGTCACCCTGCGCCTCTGTCGCAGGTGGCGCGATGTGGTGGCTGTGCGCAGGCAGCTGAAGCGGCAGATGCGCGATTTTCCTGCCGCCCCCGGCTGTGTGGACCCCCGCTTCAGACTGCAGGCCTTGGCCCCCAGTGCCCCCCCCTCACCCTGCCTGGACAGGCTGGCCCGGGGTGTGGTCAACCTGGGCCACTCTGGGGACCTCTCTGTGTCCTGCACCAGGTACATCTGTCTGACAGCATAATAATGATGACGTCATATTCGGAACGGATCCCACTTCTGCCAGTGCCAGTATGATCCCGGTACCTCAACATGAGGTATTGGCTATTGGTTTGGTCACCACATCTTAAAAAGGACATTTCAGCCTTAGAAAAGGTGCAGCGTAGGGCCACAAAAATGATTCCAGGTCTTAGAGGAATGTCATATGAGGAAAGGTTAGT
>JABFEA020000001.1:53192764-53203187 GCA_019775915.2 Cyphomyrus plagiostoma | reverse complement strand
TCAGAGCTAGATAAGATTTTAACAACTCTGAGCTATTAGTTAAGTTCTCCCCAAGCGAGCTTGATGGGCAGAATGGCCCCCTCTCGTTCGTACAGTTCTTATGTTCTTAATATGAGTATGATCCAATACCAGAGCTCTTTTTTTAAACTAGTAAGTATAATTGGAAAAAGAGTGCCAAAAAAGCTTTAGACTACTAGAAACATGCATAAGATATTGTTCCACCTCATTTGTGCATCTTTTATTGAGCATTTTTGAGACATTTTGCAGTAGTTTGAATGTCCACCGTTTTTCTCACTGCCATTAACGTTTCGCTGTGATAGCAGCCCCTCGTGTATCAAGTGTGCTGAACAGCCCAGGCTACCTCACAAATCCATTGCTTTTTTTTCATATTACTCGCATTGTCTTAATTGAGTGCACTTTTAGTGTGATTTTCCACTAAATTTTACCTTGTTTTTACAAAGATCGCAAATCGCTGTGCTGCTAGTTGTTTCAAGCATAAAATTCTAACAGATTAAATATCTTTGTTAATTTGCATCCCTAGCATGCAAGCTGCCTTTGCGATCATCACCCTCTTATCTGATCCTTCCACTAAGGACACGCACATGACATCATAGCAGGGGACGTCACTGCAATCACACACACTGAGTGTCAAAAAACTGAGGCAGCATTAGTGTTCAGCTAAACATATTTAAAAGGGGAAAGCTGTTGTACGATTTGATTGCACCACTCAGTATAATAAGAAATAGGAGCTATCTTTTTAGACTTCCAAAAACGAAATAAGTATTGAACATTGTCACATGTGGCCGACATACCTAATCAGATGGGCTGTATCTCGAATATCACCTCTGCTTAATTGCTGAGAGAGTCCTTCCCAAAGTCACTTCCATCCTGTCTATTCATTTCGCTGGCCGTCGATTTGCCATACTGTTAAGTGCACCGATGCTGACATTCTGCTGCCTTCTGCAGGTTGGCGAAGGTACGAAGGGAAACTGAGCATCAGATGAAGGTCCACTTGTTCTGCCAGCAGCTCCTGAGGTATGGTGCCAGTTACCATCACATGCATCACTGTAGAGTAGCTGTTGGCCATCCGTCACTCTCCATGCGCTCACTCCCGTCTCCTCACGCTTCAGCGAGTCCGTGTGGGCGCCATTGGACCTGCTCAGTCTGGTGGCAGCAAGCGTCTCAAGCCCACCAGACCCAATCTTCTGGAAGGCAGCCCTCCTGTTGCCAAGTGATCTTGAAAGAGATGCCAGTGTCCCTAACCAGTAAGTAGCAGAGCTGAGGGTCACTCGGGGAGGGATGGGGGTGAGCTGGGTTCACAGGTCCTGGAGCTTACACATTCGCCCCCCCCCCACGATCTCTGCTGCAGGATTTTGACAGAATGGCTGGAGTCCAAATTCGGTAGCTCAGAGAGGCAAGAACACAGGGAGATGGCCCCCAATGGACACATGCAGACCTTGAGCATCAGCAGCGGCCTACGCGCTGTGGGGGAGCGCATGCACACAGTGCACGTGTGCGTGAAGGTGTGGCAGATGGGGGGGAATTTGCTGATGTTCAGTGACAGGCTTCATGCCTCTATGTTGCATGCTCTCTCATTAACGTTAGTCTAGCGTGGCTTGACGTAGCCGACCATAGTCTGGCACCACGTGATATCAGCAGGCACTGTGGTAGCACAGATGTTTGTTGGCGAAGGGTGTCAGTGCAGGAAGTGAGGCCATGTTTCTCACTGTGGGTCAGGTGGCCCGCGGGCCCCTCAGCGAGGAGGGCCAGTTGGCATTGGAGAAGCGGAAGGAGCTGATGGGCATGGGTGGCCTGCTGATGCTGCTGCCCTCGGCAGTCAGTCCCGGGGCTGACGAGGAAGACGGGGACATCTTCCTGCTGTCTGCCCTGCTGCAGCTTCGGCAGATTCAGCAGGCCAACGCCTGGCCGCAGGCCCTTCCTCTGGTGGTGGTGGTCCCTGGGCAGGCTGGGCACAGGGCCAGCGATGAACGGCTAGAGGAAGGTAAGACACTAACCATGTATCCATGAATGACGGGTGTCGCGTGTGATTCGCTCCCTTTCCTTTTAGCGTATATCTTCAGGCCACGTTTATGTACGCAGAGGTGATATACAGTAGGTTTGTTGCTCCTGTCTGATCATCTGTTTCCTTTTCCGCTAAGGCCTGATGCTTCAGACACTCGTCGAGGAAGGTTTGATCTCAGAGTACGTGTTCGTCCATATCCCCGAGACCACGAGCGAGCCCCGAGGCTCCGGGCAGGTGGGTATGCATGCTGTCGCCGGGCCCCGTAAGACTGACCCATCCCATTGACTATCAGCCCCGTATTCCCGCAGGTCCGCCATGCCGTCAGATGGCTCGCTGCCCGCTCTCCGCCACCAGCCCAGCTCGTCGCGCAGACGTTGGTGCAGCTTGTGGAGGGCGGGCTCTGCCGCGAGTTCGCTTGTAGGCTGCACTGGGATCGGAGGGAGCGTGGCATGGCGGCACTGCCTTCCCAGGGTCCTGCACCCGTCATCGGCCTCTACAACGCCGTGCTGGCTTTCTTGGCTGGCCTTGCGTCATCCCCGAGTCTGGCTGGTCTCTCCTGGCCTGTGGCAGAGTTCTCGGTGCCAGGGGGTGGCGACTGCCTGCCACACTTGCTCTGGAACTCAGCTGAGCACCTGGAGTGGCTGCAGGGGGCAGTCCTGAGCCTGCGGCTGCCCGACTGGCAGCTGCCAGCCGTTGGGAGTATGTCCATGCCTCGCGTTCGGATTTCTCGCTAAGTGGCTGCTTGTCAGTCTGTTTCCTTAAATTGCTGCTTCCACCCCCCCAGCTCCTTGGAGCCAGCTGGTTGCCTCCATCTTCCAGTATGTGGCCAAAATCCCATGGTCCGGCCACAGCCAGCCGCTCCTTATGTCCCAGTTGGAGAACCTTCTGGAGAGGCTGCGTCAGGAGGCCGTGGGCCGGGGTGGGGGGCCGGACGAAGGGCCCACTTTCTGGGAGGTGCCCTGGGACGAGATTGTCATGCTCTGCGTAGAGCACCGACTCCGAGACTGGAATCCTCCCGGGCGTCCCGTGAGTGAAGGTGAGGGGGAGGTTTGGGGATGGGGGGGGCTATTGAGGATGCCATGCAGGTATGAACCTCTCCTACCATCTTCAGATGTCATCAGTGACGATGGAGAAATTCCGGTGTATTTCCTAAGCGATGGGCTGCGGGGCTTCATACCGCCGCCCTGCTGGGTGGATGCTGTAAAGCAGACGCACAGGGACAAGCAGCAGGAGAAGGCAGAGTAAGAGCCAGTCAGCCATGTAAATCTAACACATTACAGATAGACTGTTAACAGTGACCTGCTGATTTAATGAATATTATATCCTATTAAATGGAACAGGAGGGAAAACCATCAGCTTGCTGATTGGCCTCTCCCCAGGGGGGCAGAGTGTTTTAAATGATTCCATACTTGCTAATACCCCACAAGAGTGGCGTACAATCCTGGCTTCTTATCCAAAGTCGCTGCCCTTGCAGGTGTCACCAGAGCATGTGGTCTCCGTCCCGACCGGCCCAGTCACACCTCCAGCAGAAGCTGTTCCACAGCATGGCTGAGAACCCGGAGTGCGGATCCGCTGTTATCCCTGTGTTGGACGCTGCCTCCAGCCCCCAGGACCTCCTGGCTCGCATTGAGGAAGAGAAAGCCCAGAGCCGCAGGTCTGACAGAGAACAGACATGCTACATGCGTGTACCGTCTCATGCAGGTTGTGGCATAAGCGTTGAGCCCTTTACCATTTCACTTGGATCTGCAGGTTCGAGGACCAGCTGCGTACCTGGCTTGACGTCGAGTCCCTTGACCCCTCCTCTTCCTCCTCGCCACTTTTCTTGCCTTCCTCCCTACTGTCTGTACCAGAGATCATGGTGCCCTCCCCAAAGATGGCTGCCCCACCCACACTTGCCTTGGTATGGACCCCGTGCTACACAGTTGCTCAGATTTTAACACCCCAAGCACCCTGTGCTCATTGTCCAAGACTGTTTCTGTGCCCATTTCTGTAGCAGAAGGAACGCAGTGTCCGCAGTGACCAGGCCAGCGGAGCTGCCATTTCTATGGCGTGGCGTCTACAGGAGCTGGAGCAGCTGATCTCTGCAAGCCGGGAGGAGGAGCTCGCGTGTGAGCTGAAGCTAAGCTGCCTTCTGGACATAGTTGATGACTGAGTGTCATGTGACCCACCTGTTGGCTGCCATTGGCTCCCACAAATCTTGTGCAATGTTTGATGCCTGATTTCTGCAGTACATTTACTTGTGTGGTACTTGCGCATATATTGCTTTGAACAGTATGATGTATAGTAATTTACAGAGTTCTTGGAGTTACCAACACAACTGGGGGGGAAATGGACAGTTTTAACATTTTAAGGTTTTTTTTTTGCAAAATTAAATATTAAAATTGTATTATTTAGAAACTGAGGGCTAATTTTTGTTGCTTTTTCCAGCATGAAACTGTTTATTGTCTTTTAAATTGAATCATGATTTGCTGCAGAATATCTTAAAGTGACTCTGTGATGTTATTTTTCCTTTAGACACTCACATGTGGTTGTTACTGCTGTTTCTTTAACATTCTGTATTGGTCAAAATAAACAATTTATGTAATATCTGCATTGTACACCATGTTTTTTATAAATTGCAAAAATATATTAGTCTTTTACTGGAAAGAGATTCTTAAAGAACTGTCATACAGCTCTATATATTCACATTATGTAATTGAACTGAAGATTACAGCAGTTCACTGAGCAGTCTCACTGAGTGCCTTTTATTATCTGGGTGGCTGGTTTTTTAATAAATATGCACGAGGATGGCCTGCAGGTGGCAGCCTGGAGCCACCTGCACATGTACAGACAGTCTGCTGGTTAAGAATATTTGACTGAAAGATTTTGTACTTACAAGCAGATGCCCATAAATCCTGTCATACTAATTTAGTTCAAAACAGTTATTTGTAATCTCAAACACGCACATTTGTGATGCTCATGAAAACACACTGTTTTAGTAGTTTGTGGGCAGTTATTGTTAATGTTACTGTATTATAATGTTCTGTAGTAGTAGTCTTCCCACACCAACAAATTTGACTTTAAGATGTACTGGAATGGATCTCTTTCCCATGCTGGGGACTTCCTGTATTCTCTATCATGTTCATTCTTTACTGTTTTCCTTGATCATTTTCTGATCGGTTAAATAATGTTTACCTGCCCCTATGCTCACTGTCATGTAAATCTGTTATGCACTTTTAAATGTAAGGAGCAGATATGGCTGTTATCACAAGCAGATAGTACCCCCTTTGCTGTCAGACACTTTGGCATATATAACAGGAGCACCAGTGTACTGTAAATCCCTTGCACCTCACCCTGTCAGAGGAGATTAAAGGCTCCAGTGGGATCATCCTCAGCTTTTATCTGATAGCACATCACCACAATCATGAATGTTCGACTGAAAGTCAGGACAGATCACTTGAGCCGAGTTAAGGCTTAATTCCATAAGCATGGCAGCTGATGCGTTCAGGGACATGGGACCTTCATTATCAGACCCTGCAAAAGGGGGTGGGGCTGAGTGACAGAGGCCCTAAAAAATCTAGAACATAATTAGATTGGTCTGAATTTGGGTCGCAAAATCCCTTATTGTGTATCTGCTGGCACTCTCTGTGGCTGTGGGTGTGTCTCACGAGCGAGGCATCCTTTCCCATCATGCCTTGGGAGTATTGTATCAGACACTCACTACTGCTGTGTTGATCTTACACACATATTACACACTAAGGGTAAAATGGCACATGGTTTACAAAAAAAAAATCCCGTTTTCACTGCGGTTGACCGATGACCTGCATGTGTCTGACAGGTCTGTAGGGGGAGCTGTAGAGAATCCTGCCAGCCCTCATTACCCATAATATCTCTTCTCTGTGCCCTTGTTTCTTGTCACATTGAGATCCATGTCTATTCAAATCCTGGGTTCCATCGATTCCAAGCAGATGCCACTAAGGTCAGATGGTGCAGTAGCGCATTCTAGGGGGGTTGATCCCGCAGCATGGCAGTTAATCTGAGCCTTTGGGGGATGTTCCATGTGACAGAGCTCTTTGCAGGCACATGTCACCCTCCAGCTGCTTTAATGGCATAACAAGTGGATCTAGCCGATTATGTAGTTATGGCGATAACGTTCCTCACTGGTCTGTGAATGTGTCCAGGACAGAGGGGGCATTAAATATGCTTGGTTCCCAATGACTCACAGGAATTTTCAGGATGGCCAGGGAGGGGGGACTTGGGGGAGGATAATGTACTGATAAGGGCTTGGGTGTTAAACAGCAGAGACAGAAGTGCATGCCACTTGAACCACAGAGTGCAGAACCAAGCCAACCAATGGGGCACTCGTATAAAACTTAACAGCCAATGAAGTGATGGCATAGAGCTAGACAGCCAATGGCCTGGAGACTCAGTATGGCTGCAGCAAGTGGCATGTGTAACATGAGGACAGTGATCTAGGGTGGCTGAGAGAGAGAGCCGCAACCCCCCTGGGTAGCAACCAGGCCAATGACCAACCCTGTGCTTCTAAATGAACCTGAAGTAAGCACTTCAAGAGCAGGGCACTGTATGGTCTCAGAGGAGAAACCGCAAGGTCAGCACTGCACCACAGAGCAGCTGTAATGTGCGCAGGATTAGGCCTCTGTGCCTGTTGGTAGAAGGCCAAGTGATATGTGTGTATATCTTAAAACTATGACACAGGGAAAAAACTTTCTTCAGAATGGTTAGAACTTAAAAGTCTCTTCACGCTTTGAAAAAGGTTACACTTATCTTGGGGTTGCCAACTTTGATCAGCTGGCTGGTGTGACATTTTTAATTTGAGACAAGTCTGCACACACATTTACATGTATGTACCGGTAACAGTTTTATTACATTGTAAATAATCTACCGGGTTTGGAAACTACCCCGACACTTTTGATGTAGCTAATTTTAGGTTTATAATGATATAGTTTGCTGTATGATATAAATATAATATATATTTTCTGTATGATTTCTTGCGTGAGTGTGATAGTCTGAAAGTGTGAGTGTCACGCCAGATGCATGAAGGGTTGCCATGACATGGGTGAATGAGTACTTACTCATGACATGTAAATACTTGGTACTCTATCCATGTAGCTAATTTCTGCTGAGGTCACTACTATGTTTTCACCAGGGAGATTTCTGCAGCCTTAGAGTTGTACCAAAAACAAGTAGCTGACCACACATTAAAGTTAAGGCATCATAACTCAGAGGCACTTGACACATTGCAGAGGATTTCTGAAACTGCCTGTGATTATTTAAGTAAAAATTGCCTGTTAATGGGCTCAGACATTTTTATTATGGCATTTAAATCATGATCTTACAAACACATCATTGCTATAAGTCCTAAAGAGAGCTTAAACTAAGGCTATTATCTGGATGAGCATTCCAATCCACCACGTGGTTTGTGGCCTTGTATTCACCTGTGTTGTGATAGAACCCATTATCTGAAATGAAAGGCATGTCCCCTGTGTGCTCAGACATCATCTTGGTAGCTACAAGAGGAGTAAAGTCGTACGCTGCTGCTGAACCAGACCTCTTTTATTCTTTAAGTGTCATCTGAGCTTTGATGAAGTCGCTCCTCTGATCGGCAAACTCTCTATATGTTGGGGGTTAAGTCACCATGTTCAAGAGGACTGTCCTTCTCCATCGGTTAATCCTTGAGGTGTCTGGCCCTCAGTAGCACCTTCAAAAGCTGAGAATCACCTTCATATGTAACACATTAGCATTTGCACATGCACTGGGCTAAGTGGCAGCTAAGCAGGTCTCTGTATGATTTCCTCACATACAGCTCAGCTTTTTCCAGCAAATCCCATCCTTAGAGGCGTGTTCAGGTCAATTAAAAGGCTTTTAAGCTGAATCTATCTGCTCAGAATGGTGAGGCTTAAAAGCCCAATCCTAACAAAGAGCACAACTGCCAAAAAACCTTGGCTAAAAGGGAAGGAGCATTTGGATGCAGTGAGGTCAAGTACCAAAGACCTAGACGGATCTGTGACACAAACACTTATAGAAATGGAAAGCAAAATGTTTTCAGATTTGTCATCAATGGACTACTGACTTAACTGCTTGATGCTGTTCTCTCATATCTTGTGTACCTAACATCCAAAATTTCAGTGTTAGCTACCAAACGTCAAGCAGATGTTCAGACTCTATGTTCAGGCTGAACCCATCTGGGACCCTCCGCCCCCCCTCCCCCGCACCCTGTAACCATTTAGGAGGAAAAAACTCCCCAACATCTCGCTGAAGCCATGGTAGAGCTGTGGCAGAGGGATGCAATGGATAAGGTTGCTGGTTATTTAATCTGGAAGTGGGACTCCAAAGTGGGAGCCTGTCTGTCCATCTTTTCTGGTTTTTGATGCTTCTTTGTTTTGTTCCATCTCACCTAAGAGATTCCCCCACTGAACTGCCCATTACTGACGGGAGTGTCGGATCTGTACCAACGGCGCGACAAGTGAGAATATAAGGGGCAGCTGGGCTGAAAAACACAGTGGTGGCAGGAGACTGGCAAAGGTGAAGGTAACAAGATACTAGCTAAAGCCATGTTTTACTGTGGCGTTCCAGAGTGTTCCAGGCTCACAGACCCATTTTCATGCTGGTCCCCAGTAAGAGACCCCTTTGTTGGGCTGCAGAACCCGCCTCTCCCGACACAAGGGACCAGTAAACAAAAGACAGAGTGTCCACTGTAAGCCTTACAGTTACATAACAGCACAGCGACACAGCAGGGAGTTTGCTGGGAATCACCTCCCTGCAAAATGACTGGCAGCAGACAGGCTACGACCCTGGGGGGCCCAATGTCCTGTAAAACTGGACCTCTTGGAAACAATCAACAGTCTTGTTTGCTAGGAGTGTTACCCCACCGCCCAGTA
Source organism: Cyphomyrus plagiostoma (assembly GCA_019775915.2). Classification (NCBI taxonomy): domain Eukaryota; kingdom Metazoa; phylum Chordata; class Actinopteri; order Osteoglossiformes; family Mormyridae; genus Cyphomyrus; species Cyphomyrus plagiostoma. The sequence goes on along the minus strand of JABFEA020000001.1, from coordinate 53,194,286 downwards.
GGGGCTATAGGAAGGTTGCCCACTTGGGGCGAGGAGACATACACTCAAGCTCAGGACCAGCCCTCAGGACCCATGATTTATGCAAGGGGGTCCCTGATGGCTCCCTGTTCCCAGCTGGGGCCCCTGACAGTCACTAGAGTATTAAGTGGGAACACAGTGAGGTCACTGCCAGATTAGACAAGCCCCAAGAGAGTTTCAAAGGGACATGTGAGAGTAAGTGAAGTAGACCATAAGAAACAGTTCTAGAGGAGCAGCATGACAATGCTCCAGACCCCAGTAGGCCAGATGGAGAACAGGTTCTATAGTTAGAAGCTACTGAGTACATGGCATTTTGCTTCTCCAGCTTCAGTGCAGCATGTACATGGCACAGGACGACCTCCTCAGCCTGGCTGTCCTCACGGCAGGTCAATGTAGGGTATGTCGCTATAGCGATGATCCAACTCAAACCAGTGCTGCACTGCCCGGGCAATGATCTCCTCCGACAGCCTTTGGGCATAGTCCAGCAACATGGGGCTGACCTTTGGAGGCTCCCCTCCTGGCTGGGCCTCTGAGCAGGGCAGAGCTGCCCCCTTCACCGCCACCGGGACTGAGATGCTGTCCGCTTTCTGTGCCACTGGGCTTTGATGCTGAGCTGGTTTGCTCCGCTTCGATTTGACACACCCCATAGTGTAAAAAGTGTGGCATCGATTTGAAGGCAGGGGGAAGTCTGTTATGAAAAGAGACAGAAAGATAGTGAAGATGGGGGAAGTTAAATGGTTTTTATTTCCATTTGCAACCTAAAAATCCTGGACATAAGAAGGTAAAAACAAGCACTCTGCTCTGGACTCTGCCAAAAGTCAGGTCATGTTCAGGTGCTCATTAATCCTCAGACTATCAGAAAAAGAAGAAGTCTTCCAAAAGTAAAAATAGTATCTTCCTCAAATAATGAAAACATGTCACGGATTTCATATTTGGATTGTATTTCATAAGGTTAGTTAGAGTGCGCTTTCACTCTGTGTATAACTCCAAAGATTATACTCTGCCTGAGCCACAAAATGAAATGTTGTGCAGATATAGTTTGGAGGATTTAATTTCATATGGAACTTTTTTAAAGTACCTGAAAAGATAACATTTCAAATGCATTTGCAGCTTCAGGCCAATCACCCATTTTTATGAAACTGCTTTCACAATTCAGGGTCATGGGGGGGACCAGAGCATATGGGAGCAAGGTTTACCCAGAACATGGCATCAACCCATCACAGGGTAAACTCTCACTTCCACACCTATGGGCAACTTGGTAACTCCAATTAATCTTATCATGTTTTTAGCCTGTTGGGTTGGGGGGGGGCGACTGGATTACCCAAAGGAAACCCTATAACAACACAATGAGAGCATGAAAAATCCACACACATTGAACCATGGCAGAGACAGGAACCCTGGTATGAGGTATGAGGCACTGCACCAACAACAACAACAACAACTTTATTTTTGTATAGCGCATTATCACGACTTTCCATCGTCTCAAAGCGCTTTACAGCATCCC
>JABFEA020000001.1:53169605-53182399 GCA_019775915.2 Cyphomyrus plagiostoma | reverse complement strand
AACATATTTGTTTATTTTCTGAGTGAAACAAATAACAGAGTAGCGGGAAGAAGCGGTAAAAATAAAACTACTTATATATTTACCTGCGGGATTTTGCGGGCGGGAGCGGGACAAAACTTCAATACTGCGGGCGGGAGCGGGAGAAAATGATATATATTTTTGCGGGAGCGGGACTGAAAAATCCGTCCCGTGCAGGTCTCTAGTGTGTGGCTTCACACTCAGAGCAGCAGATATTACGTAATGAGTATAAAGCTTTTAATAAGAAAACAGCTTTCACTCCTAATGAAAATTATTATAGATAACACAAGTTTGTAAGTGTAAGTGTGTAACTGAAAACGGCTGAACAGGAATACTGGTGACCAGGAAAGTCAATGCTTTCAGCCTGACAGCAGTGAAAGCCAGCTGGTATGATTAATGAAGCATGCCAGGGGTGGGTGAGCATCACATCCATGGCACTGACTGAATGACCTTTGGCCAGGCGGTGCATCTGTTGGGGATTTTTATGCTAGTTCAGTCACACTCCAAACCATTAAATTAAGCTTCTCAATTTTTGTTGTTCTTAAGCACTGGCTGGTGGGGGGGGGGGTACTTGATAAGGAAATCACCTGTCGTTTACGATCATGCACATTGTACATCCGAGTGGAGGCAGGCCATTACTCAGGGCCAACAATGATATAATGTTCTTTCCAGTCTGATGGTTTTTTGGGATTGTAAACCACTGAAACACATAACACGGCAGCAGATGGCTTAGTGAAGTCCATCATTCGCTAACCGTCACTGAACATCTACTAAAAGACCCAAAAGTCAGTTTACATCAATGCTGCATGTTTAACACCAAAGTCTACTCTACCCCTCCAGTAGGGGGTGACCTATGCAATCTACATTCTTACCTGCAGTGAGTGGGGCTGCTGTCATGGCTACCATTGATATTGGTACAGAACCAGAGGGGAATATAACAGAATAATAATTTTCAAGGCCATTTCTTGAGATGAAAGCCTTTCAATTCCTGATGATACTTAGAAGTGGTTTGTTTCTCGAGCCAATAAAGACCATCTGCTCAGGACATAATGCACTTCTACACACAGATCTTACCAGTATGTAAAATTAGACGCACCTGGGAAGGAAATGACTATACAAGAATTTCCAGATGGTGGTTCAGACTCATTCCTGTGGCTGCTGGGATAAATGGTTTCTGTATACATCTTTAATGCTACAACAAACAGGCAAAGTTTTCAAGGTGGCTGGTTAGACAATTTTTTTGGAGTTTTACAATGAATCTTGTTTACTTTTTCTTTTGAAATAATCCTTAATAGTTAATCACTTCAAACAGATATGAGGGAGGTTTTATTTAACATTGATCTACCACCTGGATCAAAGACCAGTGAGGAAGAGTCTTGCCTACTGGTTTAAAATGCCAACATCACTGCAGGGTTTGAAATGTGACTCCCTCCATGAGCGACTCTTTAAGGAGGCATCTCTGCAGCCTGGAGGGGCTTCTGTCAACATGCATGGGTCAGACAGCAGAGTTTTTCTGCGAAAAAGCCCTGGAACCTGTATGACTGTAGAGTCACAGAAATTATGTGCTTTTAAAGTATTAGTCATTATTTGGTCTCTGTGAGCCCCTGAACATCTTGTTTACCCAACACCATTTTAAACATATCATGAGTCTCCCCTGGGGGTATAAACAGCAGGTACAGAAATACCACAATAATAATTATACAGTACAAGAAAGTGGGGCTAAGGGACTTCTATGGCGGTGAATACTATCTATGCGATGAGGACTGAGGATTGAGGACTGTATGGGGGGGGGGGGGCATAGGAAAGCCACTTCCAGCTGTAAGTAAATAAATGGAATAGGGAGAGGACAGTGGCCCGTAAAGGATGCAGACGCGCAGCTGCCGACAGCCGCCTGTTGTCGACACTGATGAATTTACCCTGAACAGCTTTACCTGTAACAAGGCCACATTTTTCCACCCTCCAGGGGAATGTGCATATTTCCCAAGGCTGAACTCACCCCCATGAATCCACAGCGTGATGAATGACATTGCAAACCTGCAGGAAATCGAGCCTGGCTTGGGACCTTGCACTCCACATACATTTAGCTGAAAAGATATATTCACCACAGTAACAATTTTGACAGTAGGCAGGACGCAGTTACTGAGCAGCTGATCCATCTCCTGCACCTGACGGGCCTTTTTTTTACAAGACACCTTTACGACAGTATTTCATTTAAACACAGCAGGCTGAGCCCAGAGCCGCTGCAGGGCTGTTAAAGCAGTGCTCCCATGGTGCAGCGCTGACAGGGATTGAGGATGGATCTCCCCCTGAGGAGGCTCGCCAGGCCAGGGCCCGTTTCCTCATGTCATCGCGAATCCGAAACGGCAGCCAGACACAGCCTCTGTCAAGCATCTGTCAAAAGGACTATATATCAATATTTCTGGGAGTGGGGGGTGTGGCGCCATATCATTGGGACATTTCGATGGGCACATAAAGTCCCGTGAACAGTTACAACGTGCCTAACAACTACAGAATAAATGAACAGCAAGGAGGGAGAGGCCAGCATGGAGAATCTGCCCTTCACAGCCCAGATCATGGAACACATGAAAGGTCAGCAACAGTAGTAAATAATTTGAATTTCTCACACATATAACTATGGGCAGCCCCTATTCATAGCCACTTCAACAGATTCTGTGTAATGAAGATATAACCCTGTGTAATAGCGATTACTGTGTGTGATGGGGATGACTTTCTGTAATGGAAATGATTCTGTGAAATAGAGAGGACCTTGCGTAATAGAGATGAATTGCTGCTGTGGACATGATTCTCTGTAACGATGACACTATATAATAGAGATTACTGTCTATAATGGCGATGACCCTTGTAACGGTAAAAACAGGATTCTGTCCTCTAGTTTCCATGTTCCAATTAAATGTTCCCCAGTTTTATCCACTTTATTCGGAGTTGGATGTAAATAATGCAGAGATAACTCTCTGTAATGGAGATGACCCTGTAAAATAGAAATTATTCTCTCTAATGGCGTTGACTCTGTCTGTTAGAAATGACTGTAACAGAGATGTCCACTGTATGGCAGGTCGACTGATTAGCTCTCTGTTCAGGGTGCGACTCTGATCTCTGTCTTTGAATCATTTTCTCTTTCAGCAGAAAAAAGTTGCACCTGTCTTTTTGGCACCAAACCAATCTTCACATCATTAATTTATCAGACTGCAATATTCATGGAGGAAATTGAGAGCACAGCCGTCATCAAGTGGAAATGCAGGAGCATGAGGAAATTAATGATATCAGGTCTAAATCTTATGGGAGGACTATTAAAATCCCTCAATCTGCTGCTTCAATTAGTAAAGTTTTCATTGGCATGGCACAGCTATGGTTACACAGCATCAGCAAATAGTTCCTGGGTCTGAAAATCATTATGGGGACGATTTGGAAAAGTGAGACTTCCTGCAGTCTGTTAGTATGTCAGGAACACCTTTTTAATCTCTCCTCCTGGTGAGAAGTGGGCTCTGTCAAGTAAGGATGTCATAAATATCAATGATCCCATTAATTGACCATCATCATGGTGACAAAGAGGCGGGTGACTCAGCGCAGAAGGACCTGATTCCCTACCCCTCAGACAGAATGCTAGGAGGGTCAGTAACATTGAACATAACCTCAGTGTAACCCCAGTCTCTGTATTGCTATGCAGACCCTGTAAATTAAACCATATTGGTGGCTAATTAAATGATATACAAATACCTGTGTAAAGAAATCTTACATTAAAGCGCCCTTGACGTGGATAACATCCCTGGTTTCAAAGGAGCAAAGCTCTAGTAGACACGCAGCAGCCTCAGAATGGGGTCCTGAGTGTTGAAAACAGAGGCACACTATCCCCTCAAGGGAAACAGCGTGCTAATTAATTACGTACATGTGTGTTTTTATTTGTTCGCTTATAAGCCATAAAAGGGCATGTGGAGTTAGCTGCAGTAGATTTCAGCCCTTAAAGGTCCTTCTTTCACGCTCCATGAAAATGTCTTTGGATGGGATCCGTTTATTGTGCTTCAGGGAAGCCAGCTATCGCTTCACCGCATAAATCTAAGGCTAATAAAGCCTCTGAAGAAACTGTGCAGACGATGGGGCACAATTTATGCTTCCTGTCAGCTGCCGAGCTTCTCAAGGGCCCCACACAGCGAACATCAAGGCCGATCATCAGAACCCGAAGAAAGTCCAACCCGGTCCCCCAGTGCCACGCTTCTCATTGGGCCCCACACAGCAAGGATCAAGGTGGATCATCAGAACCGGAAGAAAGTTCAACCCGGTACCACGCTTCTCAAGGGCCCCACACTGGGAGCATCAAGGCAGTTTGTCAAAACCAGCAGGATTCGACCCAGTCCTATGGTACCACAGCCTCTCAAAGGATCCACTGATGGATCATTCAAACTGACAGGGTCTGACATGGTGTGTGGTAGCACAGGGTGGGGTTAGCACTGTACATTTATGAAACATCCCTCAGTAAATATCGGCTCTTGAATGCTAACAAATTAATGACACTCATCTGGTACAGGCAGCAGTTTGGAACTATAGGATTAATAACAAACTAAGGAGGGTAAGAATATATAAAGCTGATATTCTAAGTATTGCTAGAGTGAGTTTGATTAAGGCTTAAGCAAATTAGTGACTGGATGTGATTCTAAAACAGCCTATTACTATGTACAGTCCTTATATACAAATATGTAAGAAAAATTGTAATAAGTCATTCTTTTATTAATTTATCCTAATATTTACTGAATATTACACCCAGACTAGCATACAGTCTTATTTAAGCAGACTAAATAGGACTGTAAAGTATGACTGGAGTTATTGCAAGTGCATTATAGCAGTAAACAATTTTCGTACTTAATCGCTGACCATGGGTCGAGCTCCTCAGCCTGAAGCATTGTTGTTACTTAAGTGACTTATAGCAATTTCTTTGCTTTTATAGTTTCCGTCAATTTTAAATATTATAATTGTGCATTGATTTACTACTGTGATTCGGAGGCCCAGCACTACATATGTGGTTATAGAAAATTAATGAATACTCTTCAGATTTGAGAATTTCATTGTGACATGGTATAGTTTAATATTATGATTTCAATTCCATCACAGCCCCTGATTTAAAAAGAAGCACCTTTCCGCATGTTACTCTAGGACATTATGACTAACCATAAGAATGTAGACGCCAATTCCCTTCAATGTGTAGGGGTGTTTGGGACCACTTCCTCATTTGAGACCTGTCTTTGAGTGGGTGAAAACAGCAACTTCTCTGCTCCAAAAATTCCAGCGTAAACATAAAGAGTTGCTGGAGCTTCCCAAGCACAATGTGTCATTTCAGTTGGTGTCCTCCGGGGGGCGCTAACGGGAACAGGCGCTCACTGGTACTGGACAGTGAATGCAGCAAATCGCTTTATCTTAAGGGCTTTGCCGAAGTCAACAGCTCTGCCCACCACCCCCACCCCCCCGGCTTTGGGGTCATGTTGCTAGATTTTGGGAATTTAGGACATATTTAGCTGCCCCTGGGTGAAAAGGAAGTCTACTACAGTTCCGTGGGCTCAGCATGAGCAGCAAAGACCTGCCACTCTAATGTAAAGCTGATGACAACGGGTATTGAAGATGATTCAGAAAACTGTCATTTATTAATGTACATTTAATAAATCTGGACATTAATACAGTGCATAGAAAAAAATATTCATGAATAGAATTTAAAACAAAGTTCTTTAATGAGAAAGCATCACACGGGACGGGTGATAAACAGGCCAACTCTCCCTTCCCAGCATGCTCAGCGACTCGTGGGGGCGTCCTGCTCCGTCTCCGGGACCTTGGCCAGTGGATGGAAGAATGGGCGTCCATGCAGGCAGGTGTGGCGTGCGGCGCCCAGTTGGCGGTCCAGCCGAGAGAGGGTGTCCCTCACATCCTCCTGGGAGGAGCAGAGGGGAAGCTGCCGCGCGAGGCGCACTGCCTCCCCCTGCATGTGTGTGTCAGCGGGGATGCCGGACCACGGGTGGGGTGGAAGGGGGCAGAAGAATCATTAACCCTCAGAGCTATACTACTATACTAAGAGCTATGCTAAGCATCAGCTACAATTTTATTTATTCACTAGATGCTTTCATCCAAAAACCAGTCCCTGGAGCAATTGGGGTGTAGGGCCTTGTTCAACGGCCCAAAGATGAAATCACTACTGAGATTTTGCTGGGATCTGAACCAGCAACCTTCTGATCACAAGGCAGTGTCTTCAATTAATAAGTCACACACTGCTTCCCAAACTTTGTCCTCAGCCCATGGTCCCTCAAACCAGACCTGTTTTCTGATGCAGCCGACCGAAGCAAATTTACTGCTGCAGCTCCCCGGAGTTCATTTACGGAGCAATATTGAACAGAAACAAGTAAATTATGGAAAATAAAATCGGGAGCATCTTTTCAGGGTTTCTGCAGGTTTCAGTAAGTTAAATTTAAGACCTTTTTAAGACATTCTAAGACCACTATGAGTAAAATTTAAGACCAACACGACCAACATTACTAGAAACATTCGAATGATACCAGATACAAGTGTGTTTTAATAAGTTCACATGTGATTAAAGCATGTGGGAGTGGTATTTTAATGCTTAAACTATAAACCATATATAAGTGTATGTATATGGTCTTTGTATATCGCGGATTTTCACCTATCGCTGATTGGTCTGGAGCGTAACTTTCGCGATAGGTGGGAATCCAGACCCATCAGCGATAGGTGAAAATCTGCGATATACAAAGACCATATACATAGACTAGAACTGCAATTCTGTGTTATTAATAATTGTATATCACAGAACTGTAATACATAAACTGTTTGATTTTTAGCTGTACGTTTACTGAGTCACGACTTTTGGCGGAGAAGCAGCACAGACGCCGTGAGATCGTGTGAACGAGGGTTTATTAGAAGGGAGACAAAACAGGAACATCGGAGAAGCGCAAGACAGACGTTAATGACCGGACTGGGGGAAAACATAGCTAACGCAGACTTAAATACATTACACTAATAAAACTAGAAACAGCGGATAAGCACGGGGATTCCACGCGGGGTTAACGAGGGGGCGTGGCACACGGGAGGAGCGGACGAGCAAGGCAGAACATACTGCACTTTTAATCAGATTTTTTCGATTTTCCATTTTGGTTTTTTGTCTTGGTTTAACTTTTTAAAATCTTGTTTTTATAAAGTACATTAAATAACCCCTGTGTATGATAAAAACTTGCCTTACCATAAGGAGACATAGAAACATTCTCCTCAAGACCACACAACTAAAAACTATATGCTGGAAACTAAGACATTCACAAGGTAACTCCGTGAAAAGCTCCGTAAAAGTAGAAATGTGTTTATTTTATAAGATAACGTGAGCCAACTGGCTAGTAGTTGCCTTTTAACTGAAAAAAAATCACTCCAGTCATCAGAAAAAAAAGTACTAACGCATTACATCAAAACATTTACATTGCAATAATGTATGGCATGAAATAAACTTGTAACTATATCATTCAGTAATACAAATAATGGCTGAGCGTGCAGCTGACGTCAGTGGCTGAAAGTGCAGCCAGAGCCTTCTCAAACTGTGCTTTATGTACCTGGCTGCAGTGATCACGCTGTGGGATTTGTAGTTATCACCACGCGGACACCGGTACAGACCAGAAAACACAACCAACGGATTAGTTCTACAGTGTTTTGCTATTTTATTTTCTGCGGACAACGCTTTTTGGGAATGAACGGAGGTCAGAATTTTAAGACTTGGGCAAATTAAATTTAAGACCTAGGATAAAAATCTGGGCATTTTAAGGTCTTAAATTTAAGTTTCAGAATTTTAGACTTTTTAAGACCCCGTGGGAACCCTGCTCCTTTAACTCCCGCAGAAAGAGCGGAGCTGGTGAGGGGAGGCGGCTGCGTACCTCCAGGTAGTTGCAGACCTTGAGAGGCCTGCAGTCCTTCACGCTCGCCGCGTGCCTCTCCACCACAGCCCTCAAAATTTCCTTGAGATCGCCTACGCCGAAGCAGGGGATGCAGTCAGCCATTGCGGCCACTTCCAGGTGTGGCTCTGGGGACAGAGAGCCTGGCCAAGCGAAGCGGAAAACAAGCATTAATATACTCTGGGCAGTAAAGTTTCTCCAGGAAAGAATAATAAATAAATATTTTGATTTACAGTTTGGGGCAACACCAAGGCAAACACACGGCATGCCAAATAGAGTGCTAAATGGCTATTACAATTTCCTCCTGGGCTGGAGATGGATTTAGCATGAAGGCTCCAGCTCAGCCCATCCAGGGAAGACAGGCACCGTGTTTTCAGGATCTGTTATGCAGGCAGGGGCGTGCGGATGCTCCCAAGGCCCTGTGCTCCTCTCCAACACTAACAAACATTGTGGGACATTAAATAATTACAAAAGAAATTGATGGTCCCCAATGCAGAAGAAATGTTAATGATAATGCTCTAGGCGTGCTTCTCTCAAATGCCTCTGCTGCATTATGTATACAGGGCAGCAGGTGGCAGAATGGTTAAGGAGAGCTGGGCTTCTTGTTCCCTGTGGTTCAGCTGAATGGCCTCAATTAACTGTCCTGCAGCATAAACAACAAAAACATGTTTTGGGTGGAGAAATCCGCCAGCTGATGGAACCAAGCGAGTTTCTCGGACTAATCTCTAAAGGGCAACAGAGTGTAGCCAAATCCCTCTCAGAGTTCAAACACTGGGCAGCTCCAGAGCCTGAGTTAACCAGGGGTCACACACAAATCTGCAGCCAGGGCCCGGGCGCCAGGCGCAGGATTGGGAGACACAGCCAGAAGTTACCAGAGACCAAAAAAGCCAGAGTGGGAACGTGACACCTTCTTGAAGGTCAAACAGGCGTGACTCTGATGATCAAACCTATTGGTCCCATTTCTTTAAAAAGTGATCCAGAACACTTAAGCGATCACGTAACAAAGGAATGAAATGGTACATCACACCACACGCCTTTATATTTCAGGATCTGACATGATCATCAAACAGCACAGAATGACACCAGGTTGAAACAGTTTCTCTAGTCCGTTTCAGCCTGATCCGAAATGCCTGTATCCCATGAAAACGTGAACTCGACCTGCAGACCTCAGTGCTGTAATCCTCTTATTTACTCACCCGCTTCTGACATTTGCTAATCATTTACGAACTATGACATTTAAAATGTCCAGCATTTTGAAATGCTCAAAATGTTGTTCTTCTAAATGAAAGTAGGCAAACCCAGAGACCTTTAAACAGCGGGATGCTAGCAGCTTGATGCGGAGGAGGAATGACCCCCCCCTCACCCATTACACTTCATTTCAAAGGTGGGTGGGGCCTGTTAATTCATCCCAGAGATAAAGTGGTGAAGTCCCAGCAAAAAAGCTTTTGATGATAAAATTAAAACACATTCACCAGATTTACAAAATGCTCTTTATCCATTCTGGAAGCATTTACTGTAGCTTAAATGGCAATTCTCGTACAATTTTAGCAATACCATTTCCTAATTTTTAACAGAACCTAGCAGCAATAATTAAATAATTAAAAAGTTATTTAATTTCTGAAACGTGATTTCCGGTGAAGCGCACTGACGCAGGTTTGAGCGGTGCGCCGTGGGGGGGGGGGTGTACAGTGCGTACCAGGAATCTGCCGGATCCGGAAGCCGTTGGCCACGAGCCTGGGGTCGGTGAAGTAGGAGGCCCCGGTCGGCTCGGGAGGGGCCTTCTGCATGCTGCACAGCGCCCTCATGTCTGCTGGCTCGCCCAGGACACTGCAGGCAGCAGACAGTGTGTGAGGGAAGCTGCTGGCACCACGTGTGGCTGAGGATCCCGGCCGTTACCTGTGGGTTAGTGTGAGCGGGACGCCCAGCAGGCGGGTGGGGATGATGTTTGTCTCCAGCAGTTGGGTGAAGAGCAGCACCTCCTCGATGCGGGATGGGTCCAGCAGTAAGAGGTGGGAGCCGCGGCGGACGACCCAGGCGCTGTGTGAGGGCAGGCGGCCCACCAGCTGCACCCCCCCTGTATCCGAGTCCATCCGGCGGCCCATTGCGGTTCTGATCAGCCTCTGCCTCAGTGCCGCCAGGCTGAACGCCACTGGGATAGACCGCTTCTCTGGAAGGGGCTTCTTCTTACTGGGGGGCTGGACGAACAGCCGGTCCTGGATCTGCGGGGCCTTGCGTTTCTGGCCTGCACCAGCAGGGGGCGATGGCCTGGGAAGCTTCTCTGAGCTCCCTCTCTCTGCAGCCCTCTTTGACTGTAGGTGGTAGCGCAGTAGGTCCTTCTCAGCCTTATCCTCATACCTGAAATGGACCAGAAAGTGGGAGTTAAAGCAGCAGCAGCTTTGTTTCAAGGCATCTTTGCCTGTAGCTCAACAATAAGGGCAGGAGGCTAACATTGCATATGTCATGGCTTCACTTCCCATGAAGTACATGTAAATTGTACTTCCCTATACTGTAAGTCGCTTTGGATAAAAATGTCCCATAACTGTAAACATAATTATTCATCGACAATAAATAAGAGCTGCCTCCTCATGTGGGCACACTGCAACACGGGTGATTATTCTGAATTGTTAATCTTGACTTAAAAGACACAAACTAGGCTAAGCGATGAAAACCTTCACTGCTTTGTGCTTAAGATATCTTCAGGCCACTCTGTCAATCCTGGCACAATGTTTCTAAGTGGAATTAACCAGCCGAGAGTAACACAGGGAATGTTTTAAACATCAGCACAACTTCTACTAACAGACATTCAGTGTTAACGGTTTTCCTGGCTTGCGAGGGGAGAGGTCAGTGGCCGAAGGTACTGAAATACCTCACATTTCGCAGACAGGATCCTATACAATATACGCCATATCCGCCGGGGGAGTGGGGGGGGGGTTAAGCACAGGCCAGGGAATGTAGTAAGGGGGGAGGTGGGGGGGAAGAGGAAGGCAGAGCGAGGAAGAGCAGAGGGAAGAGGCCACATTTTCCCAGAATTCCACTGCTCTGCCCAGTGGGACATAGCCAAGGACTGTGCGATAACGTGTAAATCTATAAGCGTGACTCACTTCACATGAATGTTTTTGGAAAACGGAGATCAGGCCGCTGCAAATCTAATGGGGAAGCTGTCCACCTTCCAGCAAAGAAAACATGGAGCAAGAAGTTTACAGAAAAAAATAATAAATAACACAATGCCGTCTGGAAAGGCGGCCATGAACAGGAGTGTAAATCAGCAGGTGACAGAGAAGGCAAACAAACTGGTGCTTTGCCCCAAACGTCTGAAACGTCGATCAAACAGGGAACCTTCATCAAGTAAAGGGGGAGGGCAGTGCACCATGCAGGAGCGCTGGGTTTATGTGGTAAAGTGTGACCATTTAATAATGTGGGGACATCATTATTATCTAGTTAATTAACTGAAATCAAACCAAACTCACTTCTTCCTTTCTTGCACCCCCAGGTTTTTCCATCTCTCCTCCAGGGCGGTGCTCACATCCTGCTCACTGGCATCAGGCTTCTCCCGCCGGACAGCGGCCCGGTTCTCCTGCCCGAACATGGCGCTGGCTGGCAGGGGCTGGCGCACGGTGCGGTTACTGATCAGGTCATAGGCCGTCAGTTTGGCCGCCTTCTGGGGGTCTGGCTCAGACACATGGAGCCTCACGGGCGAGACGGCCTGTGGCCCACGACCCATACTCCAGCTCGCCGGGGAGACCTCGGGAACACAGCTACTGCTGTCCCGACCTGGTTTGGCTCCCTCCACCAGGTCTGGCTCTGACACCCCCGGGACATTCGTGATGCCATCCTCGCCAGTCAGAGAGAGGTTCAGCTCAAAGCTGCATGAGCTGTTGATGACCCAGTCCTGTGACGAGGATGAGGATGAGGAGCTCGTGTTTGCCGACCTGCTGGCGGTGTTTTCGCTCACAGGTTTCTCGCACTCAAAATGCTGGTCCGATGGCATGACCAGGGCCATGTCACCAACCACAGGGGGCTCCGGGCAGTCAGGGGAGGTTTGGCACACGGGGCCTTCCTCCACGCTGCACTCGGGGTCTTTCGGGGTGATAGGGGTCGGCCCACTGGACTCCGGGCAATAGAGTGATGTCAGCATGGTTTCCAGGGCCAATAAAACAGCTTCCTGAAAACAGCAGGCAGGGAGTCTCTGTTCATACTGGAGGACATCAGTATACCAGGCTCACGCGAACAAGACTGGCAAGGAACCGAACCTCCATATACATCAGGGTGAGGCGTACACTGAGGGTCTGCTACCTTGCACTCAAGCATCACTTGGGTCTTGTCAGGGGTGAGGTTGACGTCGACGGCAGAGGCAGAGACAGTGACACTCAGCATGAGCGCTGGGTAGCGGCTGGGGGCTCCTTCCCCGCCAACATGGGCCCCATACTGTCGCTTCAGCAGCTACCGGATTGAGCAGGATGGAGAGAAGCCATGGCCAGTGCCCGATATCAGACACGTGAAGGTCCCATACCCTCCCCAAGCCCCATAGCTCAAGCTCAAGCCCTGCGCCCCTGCCAGTGCCCCCCCAGGCCCCATCCTACCTTGAGAATGTCTCTGTGGTGGACAGGTCTATTGTTAATGAAGACAAACATGCGGTCAGGTGTAGTGGAGCTCACCAGGCAGGGGTCAGAGCCAGGTTTGGGGAAGAATCCTTCCAGAATGATCTGTGGAGAGTGGCCAAGAGATGACATGGCACCAGCATTCCCAGTCTGGGACTTCATGCTGATGGGGGGGGGGGGGGGGGGGGGGGGGGGGGGGGGGGGGGGGGGGGGGGGGGGGGGGGGGGGGGGGGGGGGG
>JABFEA020000001.1:53154575-53169505 GCA_019775915.2 Cyphomyrus plagiostoma | reverse complement strand
TCCATGGCACCCGCATTCCCCGTGTGGGATTTAATTGTGTCGCCCCCCCCCCCCCCCCACCCCACCCCACCCCTCACTGTGACCTCTCGTCTAATTTCTGCCCCTGTGTGGAACGTCGTGGGCCCGTCAGGTAGTGATAATCTGCTCTCCAAATCGGATGGCTGGAAGGCAGGTTCTGGGCTGACCCGGGCAGCAGCACGCTCTGGCCTCCCCAGCCCGAGCCCGGCTCTTCTGGAAGCATCTGTTTTGCCAGTTAGACGGCTTGCGAAATCCACGGGTCAGCTAACGCAGGTGAACCCAGCACCCCCAGCTCTGATGCAAAGAACACCTTTCCCGGGCAACGTTTACAGGAGCAGGTCGCGTCCCGCCGCCTGCCGGAAATCAGCCTCCTGCGCCGTACCTGCGCGCCGCCCGGAAGGGACACAGACTGGCTCCGCAGAAGCGGCGTGCAGCGGAAAACCTCGCTGGCTGATGACTGATTACTCAAGCAGACCACTCAGGGGAGGAGAAAATAAAATAAATAATAATACCAAACCATAAATTAGCATCTCGGGGTGGGAATTCCTAGAATTGTTGAAATATAATAAATTGGGGACAGAAACACATCCTTGTCTGGTAAAGACTTTCTGGAGCATCGGCCATAAGGAGAACCTGTGATACGTAAGCAGGAGCAGAGGGTTACGTTTGATATAATGTCTAAACAAACAGAATACTCCCATGTGAACCATGCTCAGAGTTTACAGAGCACAGCTGTACGCATGTACGACCGCATAACATTTCAGAAATCCCACAACGCCCAGTTTCAATTGTAGATTCTGTAGATTCTGAAGGCCATGTATGCGAGCGGCCATGATATTCACCAACCGAGGGCGGATATCGACTAGCGGCTCACATGGAAGACAGTTAATCAAGTGACAACACCGTGTGGCATTAAGGACATCTGACCTCAATCACCATGTCTGGCGAGGAGTAAGGAATCCATTGAAGACTAAAGATAATATTCAAACTAAGATATATTTAATACCCTGCAAAACCATAGAGATTTCACAGAAATTTGGAATACACCTGTAAGAAGCCAGAGTGAAACTCCCTGTGGGTGATGCTCGGTGACCTCCAACTGACCTCTGGCTGCTCCTGCCGATGCTGGAGAGGCACCATGGAGGCCACTGTGCTGGTTCCCAGTGCCGCCATCAGGGCTGTTCGGTGATCCAATGCCTTGGCCTTCAGCCAGACTGCTGCCTGTTGTAACACACAGGGAAAAGGTCAAGCCAACGGCTACTGTACACCTGCAGACAGAGGACATGTGTGGCTCAGCAGGGGGAATTCAGCAAGACAACCATTCCAAGGGGATCCCGCCTTACATGTCCCGAGTGGGCACACACCACTTTCCACATAAACTGGTACGGCATGAGCCTAACTGCAAATAATCATATTCATGTGACCTTTTCTGACCAATAATCTGCAGGTGCCCCTGAATAAGGTGCATGATTATTATCTTCAAGGTTCAAGTTTTTTGTTTTTACAAGCCTGCAGCAGCACTGACTGAAAAACAGGGCATTGACGGTGGTCCCATAACCATGGAAGCAAATGAATATCCGACTTCCTGACCAGAACACCTCCCACGAGTCTCACTTCAAAGTCTGCTGCAAGCATTTCACTTCCTGACATGCTCTGATCATTAATAACTACCAATTAACCAAGTAAAAAAAATAATAGAAATAGAGACTTCTTATAAGTGAAATTTTTAAGTTTGACCTTGGCTGGAAGAGTATCCATAATTCAATAAATGTTCAGAAGCATGAGGACCCCTTGTGGCAGAAAGAGATACTACAGGGGGAAAAGGCGCTTTTGTGCCAGTAAATTAGGTCTGCCCTGGTAAAAATACAGACATGGATGTCACATGGACCCTCTGGGCCAATCAGCTGATTTTATTTCAGGCAGCCTGCATTCTGGAAGTTAAATACAATGTCTTCCTCCCTCCAGTGACCACAGAAGTGCACAGCTGAGTGAGGAGGTATGGATTCAGTGGGAATGGCAGGAGGCAGGACCTTGTTGTGGGTCAGCAGGACTCTAAGGGCTGGGTTGATGATGCCATAGGCCATTAGCAGGTCCTGCACCTTCCTCAGCTCCTCCTTGCACTTCTTACTACTAGAGTAGAACTGCCTCCTTACCGGGAGGTTCTTAAAGAGCTTGAAGACGCTCACCGTGGTACCTGGGTGGAGGGGGGGCAGAATTTTAACACGAAGAGCCATGGTAGCTCAAAGGGTGAAAGGAAAAGAAGCAAATCTGAATACACGTTTAAATGAAAAGCAAAGCCAAACCCTGGCCAAGATGAGATGGTTTCCTGGACGTGACGTTTCCATTGTGGTCCAGTGTGTACTGGGTACTGACATTGTCATCAGCTGTTTTTGTGGTCAGAATGACCTGGAGAAGAGCCACAGTGAATATAATTGACATGGCTATAGCAGGCCATTTGCCTTCTTTGTGCCTTGAGGGGGCGCTCGATGATAGCCCTCACACTGCACACGCAGGAGGGGGCGTCTCTCACCTCAGACACAGCGCAAATTGATCCCAGAGCCTCTCCACGGAACCCATAGGTCTCCAGGCGCTCAAGGTCACTGTGACAGGAGATCTTGGAGGTGTAATGCTTGGCTGCCATCACTGGAGCATCGGCAGCTTTGATTCCACATCCATTGTCTATCACCTCTATGCGATCTAGCCCAAAGTTCTCCTGCAGAAGGGTAACAGAGCAAGCTTTTCACACAAGTGTGACGTGAAACCTACTATGGCAAAGGCCAGGGCTCTCATCATACACACACCTTATTACGTGTCTTAAGCACACAGGAAGCATGTAGCTAAACTGTACAGCAGGGGTTTCAAACTCCAGTCCCGGGGGGCCGGAGCCCTGTGTAGCTTAGTTGCTTCCCTGTTCCACCACAAATGATTCAGCTCAAGAGCTGTGTGGTAATTAGCACAAGGAGAAACAAGGAGTTGAATCAGGTGTGTTAAATAAAGAGAAACCCAAAAATGTGTAGGGCTCCAGCCCCCCAGGAGTTTGACACCCCTGCTGTACAGTATACAGTATCACTACAAAGGGCACTGGAACATAAAAACTAAATTTTTAATGACTCTTAAAAAAGTTAAACTGCATTTACTGTTTACAGTGCCGATCCCTTCCCCATACGCTGTGCAACAATGTTGGTTAACAATAGACACCCTGAAGTTTGCAGATAACTGTCACAGACCTTGTGATACCAATCCTGCTGAACACGTGCATTTTGTGTGCTATAAATCATCAATTTGTAAAACAGACTTTTACAAAATCATTTAGAAACAGACTTTGTTTTAAATCATGTAAAATCATATCAGAGCGATCAATATTATATTCAAACAAGTTCACTATTTTCTTGAACAACCAGGAGATCATTGGAAGATAAATGGCAAGAGTGCTTCAGAAAATACCAAGCAGACTGCCAGACAGGGCATTGATGAGAATGACCCTTTAATAACTAAGACCATGCATGTTTCCAAAAAATACTCCCAGATACCAAGACAAACAGGCCAGCATGGGGTGAGTGTGAGAGGCTCTTTGGGATGGAAAAGCATTTGGATGTTTCTTCACCAAAACACAGAGACACAAATAAAGCAATAAGCCTTGGAAACAGTTGGATTAGGGCTGCTGACGAGTCTTCCATCGCCCCTCTGCGACAGACCTAAATGTCATCTGAGCAACAGCTTGAGCAGATGGGATTCCAGCTGCTGGACCTCAGGGACCAAGAGGAAATGCAACAAGTGCTCCAGTCAACGATTTCCTGAAGATTTCTTTTAAAACAAATCATGCAAAGGTGTCTTTATAAACAGCTGTTTTTAATAAAAGTTTAGCCCAAAGGTGTCATACGCTCATGTACCCTGTCAACAAACATTATTCATAAAAATGCTGATATTGTTTCAACGATCAAGTGAGGCGTAGGACCAGATAATCTACAGAAACCGCATGCAAAAGTCATTTCTCAGTATTTTTGGAGGTAAAACGGTATATAGGATTCAAGTTGTCGCCCCAGTTTAAATTTCCATTCCTTAATCAGCAGCCTGACCTCCGAACATATAATTGTTAAAAAAAATTGTGGACGTCAAATAAGATGCACGGAGACATGATAATGTTCTTTGAACCCATTACCATTTTCACGTCGACGCTCGAGGCACCGGCGTCCAATGAGTTCTCCACCAGCTCCTTGACCACACTGACCACAGAGGTGATGACCTGAGAGCTCGACAGCAATCGCACAGTTTCTGCAGGCAGCTGATTCATTTCGTCTATCAGGCGACCCTGTGGAAAGCATGGGCACCTGCTGAAACCACATGCACTGCCAGGCTGAAGTGAATCCTGGTCTACACATTCCCGTAATCAAAGAACAACTTTGCACGAGGAAATAAATGACGATCTAGCTGTAACATGCACGGAAAGCAATCGTTAAAATAAAGGCTTATCCGTATGATTATGCATGCTCGACATTTTATTGCAATGCAACACTGCATTTTGGCAAAGCAGCTAGGTCAGACATTTGGCAATCCACAGAATTATTGCAAATAGTCAGAAGAACAAACTGAAGATCGCACTCACTGATTGGCAGCATCGATACACATAACTCCCTCTTTTAAGAGGCCTTAGTAGCTCTTGGGTTTGTTTGTTTTCTGAACATAGCTCGTGCGCGACATTGGCGGGCACGGGAAGTCCAGTTGAAAATTGCACCCTGACGGCGTACAGCGATTGGCCGGGCCGCACACCACTCACCTTAGAATGATCCGCCTTTTCCGGCCAACGTGATCCTAGGTAAAGAGGAAAACTAAGAGGGTAAGCGGCGCTGGGACGGGGTGGGGAGAGAAAAGGCAGTAGCTTAGCCTTTCTTTGTTACGGTATCGGCGAAAAAGGGACGGTGCTTTTCAACAAGAGTAATTACCGAGGAGCTCCTGTGAGTATGTGTGTTAATTTGCCCCCAGTTGCCGGATTTCCTGCAAGTGTGGCGCTGTTTTTTTTGATGGAGGGTCGCGTATTTGTCTATGATGAAGCCCCAGTGAATTCAACTGGTGTTGATTAAAAACCAGCCAGATTGCATAAAAAAGACTGCGTGTCAGACATCAAGCTGTAGTTGCGGCCAGGAGCTCCGAGTGGCTGTAAGGAGCTGCGTTTATCATGCGGCGCGATTAAAGCTTATAATGATGGCCCGGAGAGCAGTGTTACAAGACCGCACCTGGTTTAATGAAGTCGAATTGGCCGTAAGCACCCCCAGATAGAGGCTGTCCTTTAAGCATCGCCAAGTTTTTATAATGTACCTTGTATGGCGCACCCCCTCCTAGAAACTCCTCCACCAGCGGTTCGTTACTCAAAGATGCTCCGCCGAGCCCGGGTTTTCTAATGCTTTTTTTTTTTTATCTATCCCCCGCCTCTGGCTTTTTCATTATGATTAAATATTGTTCAACATGCAGTTTGTCTCCGCCTGTTATAAACTACACAGGTAGATGTTTTTTCTAGAGATTGTCTGAGTTGTCTGTTATTGTAATATTGCATATAGTCCTGCAACTATAATTATACGTCATTGATTTGTTGTCTGTGTATTTTTGTAGACGTGCCGTTATTGGTCACAGACTGGTAACAACGCTTGGGCAGTATTATTTAAAGTAAGTTACTATTACGCCAACACTGGAACAGACCTGTGATAAAGAAATGGGTGTCTTGCAAAAGATTCATCTTTTTTGACCAAGCATTGTCCTGAAGTTAACGCTGTGCCCCCTCGCCTCCTCACCCCCTCCCCAGTAACACGCACCATGAATGTAGGTGTGGCCCACAGCGAGGTGAACCCCAATACACGTGTGATGAACAGCCGGGGAATCTGGCTGACATATGCGCTGGGTGTGGGGCTCCTTCACGTCGTGCTCCTCAGCATCCCATTCTTCAGCGTTCCTGTCGTCTGGACCCTGACTAATGTTATCCACAATTTGGTAGGCGACCCTCGGGGATAAGTGGAATGACTGGCATGGTTTTGGCAGCTTTTGGCTTTTTCTGTTGATACCTTTAGTGACTTAGTCAATCCTGCCTTAAATTGATAAGATGGAAAAATTTTAACAGGTCTTCTGACTGTTTAGGAATACTTGACTCTAGAGTTTTATGCCTTTTATTTTGGGGCTGCATTTACATTATAAATTTTCATGTCTCCTCCTTGGCTCGGCTCTGTATATATTTCCCCTACATTTGTCATCACCAGTAAAGCTTTCCTCTGGCTCTTGTGTGTCCGTAGGGGATGTATGTGTTCCTGCACGCTGTCAAGGGTACACCCTTTGAGACTCCTGATCAGGGGAAAGCCAGGCTGCTCACACACTGGGAGCAGCTGGACTATGGTGTACAGTTCACCTCTTCTAGAAAGTTCTTCACAATCTCACCAATCGTTCTGTAAGTGTTTCATGTAATATAACAACCTGCTATTGATCACATAGAAACCTGTGACATTTTCAAAATGGATGTTATTTCTTTAAAGTCATGAGCTTCAGAACCTTCTTTTCTGTAATGAGATTCACTTATAAAATTAACTTCCCATGGGTGTAGCTGCTCTAATAGCAATTTTATTTTTTTGTGCTTTGTAATGAATGCTGATGTGTCTGCCTGAATTGCACTGCATGTCTTGCTGTGTCTTTCAGGTATTTTCTTACGAGCTTCTACACGAAGTATGATCCTGCTCATTTTGTGATGAACACAGCTTCCCTCCTGAGTGTGCTCATCCCCAAGCTGCCACAGCTCCATGGAGTCAGAATCCTAGGGATAAACAAGTATTAAAGAAGCTGCCCAATAGGGGGCGCTGTGAAGCCATATTTGGGCCATGCAAGCCGTTATCCCGCTGTGCTTTGTATGTCACAGAATGGGTCGCTGACGTGTTGATGGGTTAGATGCTTCCTTTGAAGCTGCACAGGATGGATGCTGGCAGAGATGAGCAGTGTGTGCGTTACTAACTAACGTATTTAATGTTGTCACAGACCTGGGCAGGCCCAGATCTTAAACTGGTCGTTTTTCCCTTGACATATGTGATAATGATTTGTTGTTATCTCTTATTTTTCACATGTAGTGTTGCACAGTCCTTTATGGTCCTTTTATTCTCTTCTTTTATAAACGTTTTCAGTTGAGAAATAAAATTCCAGATGCGTTTTTCACACATTATTTGTTCATCAGAACAGGGTGCCATGATTCTGAGACTCCGGTTGCTCTGTAGCAACGGGGGAATGATGTAGGAAACACTGAGACTAATGTTGCATGGTTTCCTCAGATCTGAAAAAGAATTCATTGGGTCTGGATTTTTTATATGTAGTACTCTACAGAGGCAAAGAAATAATGGTTTAGGTTAGCTTGGCTACGCTTCTGTGTGTGTTTTTTTTTTTTTTTGTTTTTTTTTTTTTTTTTTTTTTTTTTTTTTAAAAGGAATTACTTTATGCTGTGTTTTGTGTTTATGTTTATGTAGCTGTTGTTTTATAGATTATACTTTTATGAGGCCACATCGCCTCTGCTTGTTTGTAGTGTCGGTACTCTGTCAGTGCCTAAGATAATAAACAAAAATGTGCCCTTTAAGCTGTCATCCATCCTCTTATTCAGTATAGGCCCACGGGTTCTCCCCTGCATAGGGTACGGGGGGCATCTTGAACGGGATCCTAGTCTATTTATATGCACAGTCACACTCTACACTGAATATAGAGATTACAGTTCACCTAAATGCATCTCTCTTAGACTTTGGGAGGTAATGTGAGTACCATGGGAGAACATAAAAATAACAATAAAACAGGGCAGAGGTCAGATTGGTGGGTGTGTGGTGACACCGCTGTCCACTGAGCCACCAAGCCAGCCTGCATTATTGCAAGGAATAACAAATTACTGAATCTGCCCATTTTCACTAACTTTTTACACATACAAATAAATGCAGTATATTTTACAGGTGTAGCTTTAGACAGCAAAGTGACTTTTAATGGGTACAAAAGCTAGACAATGTCAATAGACAATTTTTCTGAGTATTTTATTGTAACTTGAAGTTACTGTGGCTGTGCATTTCGGTATGTTACGTGAATGGTGCAGCATTTTAATTCTAGAGGTTCCGTGTATCTGCACAACCATTTGCTTGTAAACGGAACCCATTCCTAGTGCAGCAGTTTCCTGCCGGAAGTGTTAATGTGTAGCGTTTTAATCTGTTCGGGTGGTATTGCCGTCGTAACGGTGTTTGTGTCACAATCGCACTCTAGTATTTGCTTTACCGCTCTGCCTGGCACTCTGTGTTGCACGATGAGCGTTGGTTCCCATGAACTTATCAGGCTTTGAAGACGCACCAAGCAATGTTTATGTCAGATGCTCTCCGGAGGTACTTGCGATGTGCGCTGAGTTGTCCGGCCAGATCCTTTTCCGGACCGGTGGGCCGGCGGCTTGTTTTGGGTGTAGAGACGAGCTGCGATGATACGGGAGCCGCCGTGGTGGACGAGGAGGGCACCGTCCTTGGGGAGTCTCTGCATTCCCAGAAAGACGTGCATATAAAGTAGGTAACCGGTTTGACATCAGCCTCTTGTTTTCAGTTAAATACGTATTAAGTTTTATTGCCACGTTTGTTTTTAGGACAATAGTGAAATTCTGGTGCTACAGCTACATGGGAGGGGACAGGTGGATGGGCGGGGGGGGCGACAATAGTACAAATACAGTGCAAGAAAAGACACATAAGACAGTGTCGTGATTGTTGTTTTTACTATATGTCCTGTAGAACTGGTGGCATTATTCCGGTAGTTGCCCAGAAACTTCACCAGGAGAACATAGCCAGAGTGGTGCAGAATGCCTTGGACAGAAGCGGCGTTGCACCCGGTGATCTGTCCGCAGTGGCGACCACTGTGAAGCCCGGGCTGGCTCTGAGCCTCAGGGTGGGTCTGGAGTACAGCCTGAGCTTTGTGCACAAGCACAAGAAGTCTTTCATTCCTGTTCACCACATGGAGGCACATGCGCTGACTGTCAGGATGATCCAGCCTTTGCCATTCCCATTCCTGGTCCTACTGGTCTCAGGGGGGCATGGCCTCTTAGCCATGGCGATGGGTGTTGACGACTTCCTGCTGCTAGGCCGAGCGCTGGATGAGGCCCCAGGGGATACTCTGGATAAGGTCTGGCTGGTGGTTATGTCATATCCGATGACCCTTTTGGCGAATCACTTCACACTCACTGACTCGACTGGATCCCCCCTCAGGTGGCAAGGAGGTTATCCCTGCAGAGCCGGCCGGAGTGGGCGGTATGCAGCGGGGGGCAGGCTCTGGAGTGTGCGGCCAGGGCAGGTGACAGGTCCAGGTTCTCTTTCACATTGCCGATGGCCCAGCGCTATGACTGCCACCTCTCCTTTGCTGGCCTCCGGAACCAGGTGACCCGAGCGATCGAGATGAAAGAGGAGGAGGAAGGTATGCTGCCTTCGCAGCCGCCCAGCTCCTGACCCAACCAGCGCCGTCTCACCCTTGTCCATTGGCAGGGGTGCCCCCGGGGGAGGTGCTGTCTTGCGCCGGCGACATTGCAGCAGCCACTCAGCATGCTGTTGCCGCCCACCTGGCCAACCGCACGCATCGTGCCATCCTGTTCAGCAAGGCCACCGGCCTTCTGCCTCAGAGTGATGCCACCCTGGTGAGTGACTTCTGAATATTCAGGCTTTTATGTGTATACTGTGTTCCTAACCCTGAGATGGTTACCATAGGACCTTGGTTAAGCACCGGCATAGGGAGATGAGACTTTTCATGGTCTTGGTTGGCTGTCCAGTTCCCTAGCTGCAAAGCCCCTGCTGATGCATGGGACCCATTTTCTTGGCTATGTCAGTGTGGTGCCTTGTCACAGTGATGCCCTGTTGATCTTAGGTGGTGTCGGGGGGTGTGGCCAGCAATCAGTACATCAGGCACACCTTGAAAATGGTCACCGATGCCACTGGCCTACAGCTGATCTGCCCTCCACCCGAGCTGTGCACTGACAACGGGGTCATGATTGCGTGGTGAGTGGATCCCGCATCTTGTCCTCAAGCTGACATACCTCCGTCCCCCTTGCATATCATCAGTTGCATTTTCGTGTCTTTTATTCTCCAGGAATGGCATTGAAAGACTCAGGGAGGAGAAGGGGGTCCTGACACATGCACAACATGTCATGTATGACCCAAAGTAAGTCAGAAAAGCCCCACCAGTCACCCTTAACCTGACAGCACAAGTGATCATAAAGATTTAGGTTTATGAGGAAGTACTTAAACGATTCCGGACTTGTTACTTATACTGGTTCACCTTCCAATGTCCCTGGAATTTCGCTGAGAGCGGTTGTACTGCATTCCAGCTACAACGCAGCTTCACGCTGTCTACTGCACATCCTCAACCCCCACTAGAAGTGTTTCAGAAGCAGAGTGTTTTATCAGCTTGCTGATTTTTAGTTTTTTTCCTTGAATTTTTGTTCTACCATAGGCACATCATCTGTGTAATTAAATTGAGAATTTTTTGGCTGTTTTGTTTATCGCAGTTTTGTTGTGCTGTATTCCAGAGATAATGTTAAATACAGTTAAACCCAGTTATAAATGACATGGATCAGAGATTGTGGCTGTTGTTGTTAAAAGTACATTCATCAAAACAGAAATACATTCATCATAATTATTTTGTTACTACATTTTACATACATTGCTTGTTAGCAGGAGGAAAACACCAGCATTTATCCTCCTCCTTCATGTTGAACAACCTCTGGCCTGCTGCTCTGCTTTGTAGTATAACGTATAAAGGTGATCAGAGCCATGGCCAGAATGCTGCGCAACTGCTCTCAGGGGATTCTGGGGTAAATCTGGCTCCCTCTGGAGGCTGGAGGCTGAAAAGAGTACAGATCAGTAAAGGTTCAATTACATTAAACAAATCAAATTGGGGGGTGGGGGTAGGCTAAAATCTGTGGCTAAAGAGAACACAGAGAACATTTTGTAATCTACACACACACACATTGTTTATATGTTTGTATGTATGCATGTGTGTGTGCATGTATCATTTATATATATATATATAATACACACACACATGTTGTTTATATATGTGTGTGTGTGTGTGTGCAACAGACAATTAGGACAGTGTGTAAATGGTTTTATGTACAGTGCGACTGTGCAAGTAATACGTGCATCACCCAGCACCGCTGCGGGGTTTCTGACAGGCTCGTTGTCATTTATTGTCCTAAGAAGTGCCACTTGTGGCCTCCTTTGCTGGGTCTTTCCCCTATAGGGCACCCTTTGGGACTGACATCACACACCAGTTAAAGGAGGCAGCCATCAAGTTACCACGCCTGAAGCTGGACATGCGTTGATGACGAAAGTGCTCCTGTTTTTATTAAATATTTATGCTGCTGTAAATAAATTAAAATGGCACTTCTTTTCTTTTACAGGAAATGTTTTAGGTAACTAACTTCCCAAACTTTAATTATTAAATTCACATTATTAACTTTAGTTTACTCTAGATATGAACTTGTGTTGATAAAATCTGATACTTTTGGGATGTGGTGCAGCCAGCCATTTCTCTAAACTGTGATAAAAGAGCAACACAAGACTGAGTGTGAATCCCTGCACCACGAAACCACACAGGGTTAACGATCTTGCTCAGGGGCCCACAGGGGAAATCAGTCTGCCAACCCTGGATTTGAACCAGACACCATCTGAACTCAGGTGCAGCATTCAGGTGCAGCCTTGGTCTTTGTGTGCGATAGCTGGTTGGAGTTCCAGGATACCCAGGTTGTCTGGCATCGAGGTACAAACAAGTTGTCAGTGTTAAGCAGTCTCATACAGTCACATCATGTGATACTGATTCTGGTTTTGCTGTCTTGTTGACTGCGTTTTGCGTGGGCTGGGGGGAATTTAGAGGACAGATGATCTGTCTAAAGGGGACATCCGTGTGGAGCAGCACATACCGCGGCCGCAGCTCTGGGCCTAGCTCTGGAAGGGAAGGCGGGGCCCTGGGCGCAGGTCATATCTTTTGTGAGACAGGGGAGATATGCATTTAGGGTCCCTCTGGGCTTGGGGCTTCCAGGCTGCTGGCGTGCTGCGTAATGAATCGAGCAGACTGGCGGCGGACAGGATGCACCCTTGTGTGCTACAGGCAGCGGCAGCAGTGTGAGACTCCGGCCCGGGAGGGGCTTTTCCATGGTGCAGTAAATCTGCTCCCAGTTCAGCTCCAGAGTGGCTGTCGGGATCCCCTAGGGGGATAATCCTCTAGGAGGATGGTGTTAGGGTGATGAGCGTCATAACAAGCTCAGGGAATGAGAATGGCCACTTTGGAGAAATCACTCTTGACAGTCAGGCTGAAGCTCGGGGGCACTTTGTAGCTCAGCAGGATAAGATTGTTGGAAGATCACTGAATCAAGTCCCGAGGTCAGCAAAGCAGTTTCCCTGTTTGGCCCCTGAGCAAAGGCCCTTTACTTCTATTTATCCCAGAGACTGGCTGACCCGGCTCTCTTAGTTAGAATAAAATGTCTTTGCCATAAGTGCTGAAAGTCAGAAGCTCTTCTCTTTCTTTAAATTGGTAACCATAATAATAATAATAGTAGTAGTAGTACCAGGATAGGCTTAATGAACGTTATGTGGCTTTTTATCCACCAGAGGGCGACATGCTAAATAATAAAAATTTCTATTTGTATAGAATGGAGTTACTTTTGGGGAGACTTAGTGGTGCAGTGGTTAGCATTATTGCCTCAAACCTCTGGGATGAGGGTTTAAGTCTCTGCCAAGAGACCCTGTGTTGTTGTGGGGCTTCTTTCAGGTGTTCTGATTTCCCCCACAGTCGAAAACTATGCTGAGGGTAAATTGGCATTGCTAAATTGCCCCATAGGTGTGAATAGTGTGCATATGGACCTTGTGTGCCCATAACCTCCTGATCTTGAATAGGATGAATGGTTACAGAAAATGGATGGATGGAGTAGCTCTATTCATTTTTGTGATACAGGAATGGGCAATGTCACTGATTTTGTTTTCAACCCAATACAAAAGCTGGTATAGTTGATACTTATATTCAAGACTGAATATAAGTATCAACTATACCAGGTTTGTATTGGGTTGAAAACAAAATCAGTGACATTGCCCATTCCTGTATCACAAAAATGAATAGATTGCTCAACCCTGACTGATGAGTCATACCCTACTCCCTAATACAGAGGTTTTATATTACCAAGTTAATATAACATTTTTTTAGCATTAGAACTGATTCTCAAAATGAAAAATTCAACATCAAGAGTCTATATTTCAGTATCACACACATCTTTATCACACACCCTGTTTTGTTCTCCATGACACACACACACACATACACACACATATATGATCATTGTATCAATTTTATTAATAAAAACATTTTCAAGACATTTATAAAATTGAATGCACAAACAGTGAAACACTTGCTCAGCAAGCCAAAGGTATATTATTCATCTTGTAATGGGAGCCAGTAGGTCGTGTCAGCATCAAAGTTTTACTAATATCAGACAAATAAGGTTTTGTGTGCGTTGCTCTTTAAATAAGGAATCCAAGATGAAAAAACAGGTTTGGAATGTTCTGACAGTGGTATTATATTTATATATCCACATCTGTTAATTTAGAATTTTGTGGGTATGGTTGCATCTGAACTGCAAGATTGAAGAAGCATGGAAAGTGCCCGTAATAAGGGTTTTAAACCATTGCCAAATGAACAACAATATACCATTCTATTTTTTATTGTTGTCTAATAATTCATTCATTTTCTGAAACCGCTTGTCCAATTCAGGGCTGCAGGGGTCTGAAGCCTATCCCGAACAATGATAATGATTGTAAGGCAGAGACCAGCCCAGGATGGGGCACCAACCCATCACTGGGCACCGGAACAGTGGCATTCCGTAAGATAGGGACACCCTTTGAAATGAATACAAACTACTTTGTGAAGCCGTAGCGTGTATGGCAAAAAGTAGCACCTAAGAGCATTGTATAAAGCTGCTAAAATGAACTTTCAGCAAAATCTAAGCCCAATTCCTAAGTGCTGACGGAGCCAGCATTTAAGTGTCGTGGAATGAGGACTACAAATAAAATCCCACCCCAAATACTAAGTTCAACCAATAGAGGAGCTGCACCGTGAATATATTAGTGACATTAAACCGTTAATGTGGAGCTTTATACAACATACCTTTCTGTGGTCATACCTTTAATTGGTTGTACGAAAATCTACCTAGCACATCACCAATCAATTTCCATTAATAGATGCACATGTTGCATAAATTATGGGTGAAATGCAAAACTCATAGCAAGACATTGCATTCTAAAAGAAAACCAAACGGGACGAGGAACAAAACAGTTCTTTTGGCACAGTTGGTGCTTAAATGGAAGGCGGTAGTGCGAGGAAAGTTTGGCCCAGCTGTTACAAGCACGGACAAAAAAAGCTTAGGGATGGGGCGCCGTATGTAAAGTTACCACACATTTTTGTACTTGCCACTTTTTCAACATTTAGTGCAATTTTCTGACATTTAGCTAGAATGGTGTTGTGGATCATGAGTTTTTTTTTCTGTGTAGATTACTTGCAAAATTGTTCATCATATGTAAATATAAATGGTATGTCTATACTTGCCTCGACCCAAGGTTCAAAAAGCAAGCCTTTGTCAATCATCAGGCAGCAGAAGACACAGTAAAGAGGGTTACAGCAGCTGCAGCAGATATTAACCCAGCTCAGAGTGGGGAGGAGGAGAATGCTTCAAACCCTAGTGCGACTGCCAGTACAGGGGACTTTGATGAAAGGGTAGCAAGCTTGAGGCCTTCTGCTACCACTTCTAAAACAGATGCTATGATGGAGATGCAGGCCTACACTGCAAAAACTCAAAATCTTACCAAGTATATTTGTCTTATTTCTAGTCAAAATATCTCATCACACTTAAAATA
>JABFEA020000001.1:53135581-53146828 GCA_019775915.2 Cyphomyrus plagiostoma | reverse complement strand
AACACAGACTCACAGACATATGTTGACCCAAACATTGACATTATCTTAATGTCAATGATTAAATGATCTTGCCCCCTCCTGGAAAACTTGGCGGTATTTTCATTTCACAGACATGCGCATTTGTGAGGCGAACACGCACACAAAC
This sequence comes from Cyphomyrus plagiostoma, assembly GCA_019775915.2. Taxonomy (NCBI): domain Eukaryota; kingdom Metazoa; phylum Chordata; class Actinopteri; order Osteoglossiformes; family Mormyridae; genus Cyphomyrus; species Cyphomyrus plagiostoma. Next base: position 53,146,683 of record JABFEA020000001.1, on the reverse strand, counting down.
AAAAACTTCAATATGAACGCAAGAGCCGCATGAAACCAAGCAAAGAGCCGCTCGGGAGCCGCGGGTTGGCCACCCCTGATCTAGCAGCATCTCTGCTGGTGGGTGTAGTGCTGCCTGTAGTATGAAGTGTGCTAATGATTTCACTTGAGAAATCTGTATTGTAGTACAGCATATACTAATGATTTCACTTGAGAAATCTGTATTGTAGTACAGCATATACTAATGATTTCACTTGAGAAATCTGTGTTGTAGTACAGCATATACTAATGATTACACTGAAGAAAACATCCAGGTACTCTGTGAGAAAAAAGAGTGCCAATTTGTAACTCTGCTTGTCACTGGGGCTGTACCCTCAAGTGTCTGCCAAATGTACCATATAGCGAAGGTAATTGTACATTTTAAACTATAGAAATGAACTATGAGGAACATTTTTGTACCATTGGGGGTACATTAATGTTGTTTGTATCTTGGGGATGTTCCTCAGAGTCCATTTCTGTGCCTTAAATGGTGACAAGCAAAGGTACAAATCGGTACTCTTTTTTTCTGACAGTGTGGTTTGCAAGGAGGACTGCCTTAGATTAGCATTAGATTATAATCCCATTACAGTCAAAAATGCATACTGGTGCAAACCTGTTTTACACCTCATATTGTTAAAATAGTCATGTTCTTTTGTGGAAAATATGCATGTTAAAATAAGAACTGTCTAACTTTTTCCAAGATGAATGTGGTATGTAAAATTTAATTTACATGACCAATAAAGTGGACCCAGCTGATGTCAGGGCCTAATGGATTATATAGATCAGGCAATCAGGAACATTTTACTGGTGATTATTTTATCGGAAATGTTAAACTTTTTGCTGTGGTGAACATGGGGGCAATACTTATATTATGTACAGAAATTAACTGTGGTAACAGCACCAGGAGATCCTCCAAACAAACTGAAAACCAGAATAATTACCAATTTAGTAAGCAATAAAATGTTAAGTTTATTGTCCTTGAGGTTGTTTGCCGTTTGCATTTATGAAATAAGCTTCCTGTTTTTCATCATAATGTACATCCTGATTTGTGGTTATTGAATGAGGTTCCTGTTTATGGTTGTAATGTACATTCCTAAACTGTGGTTATCAAATGAGATTTGTCTTTATGGTCTTAAAGTACATCCGAATTTGCACATCCTTATGGGGGTAATCAACGTCTCGTTTGGCAGAGGTGCACACCCTGACCTCCTCTCTCGTTCCAGACGGCCTGCTACATCGTAATCATCACCGTAGCCAACATCGCCAACCTGGCCAGCACCGCCACCTCCATCGCTATCCAGCGGGACTGGGTGGTGGTGGTGGCTGGTGAGGACCGGAACAAGTTAGCAGGTGGGTCCCGCAGGTTCACACGTCCCTGTCATGGTGACACCTTTCACCCGCTGAACCTGCTCGCTCTTTATTCCTTTACTGCCCTGGTTTTAACCGGCTGAGGGCTGCCATAAAACTCAAGTTTCCTTTGCATTGCAGAAAAACTGCGAACCACACTTCCCATCGGCTCATTTTTTATCTTGACAGAAAGATTTTCATCAGCCAAAGTCTACGGCGGCAGGGAGGGTCATTCTGTTCAGTCCACCCTGTCTCCTGTGTGTGGTTACTAGAAGCCAGGGCCAGCTTGAGACAGTCCCTATCCGTATAAATGCGTAATGGCAAGTTTTTTAAGGAGCGGTGTTATTTTATCTACTTTAAACCATGATGAAGGTGTAGTATTAGCTCAGTCTGAGACAACCTGAGTTTCAGAGCTTTTTGTGAGATGCGGTTTCAACCTTTTCACACCTTCTGCTGGTCTCCTCCTGTGAAATCTAGTGTGTTCATTTCAGTTTTGCTGCCTTTGTTTCCTTTTTACTGAAGCAGAATCTCTGCCAAGCTGGCTATGAGTGTGATCAGAAGGACCTGTAACCCCAGAGTCAATGGTACAGTGAGGAACCTTGCTGTGGTCTTGGCAAAGACTTTGGTATCTGAACCGGGCAGATGTATTAATAAGTAAAACACACAGATTACTTTATCAAAGCACTAAATGCAGATGTCGCCAAGAAATTTTCAGTTATAGATTGGGCCAATCTAAGTGCCTGTGTTGGGCTTATGTATGAATAATAACTGTGTTTCTGTGACATTTTGGGTGCAGCCTATATTCTGTGACATCCCAGATGCATCCTACGACCTTTGACATTGTGAGACTAATCCACGACCTGTGATATTGCTACAGTCTATGACACTGGGGGTCGGGTCTACAATCTGTGACATTGCTGATATAACCTGCAATCTGTGACATCACAGGTCCACCCTACAACATGCTAGCTTACATGGACCTGCGTGGAGACTTACTGAAGGACTCTGAAAATGACATTTCATTAAACCAGGCCCATTTTCTCTGCTTTTCATAATGTTAGCATGCTGGGGGGTGAGGTGGATAACCCTTAACCTTGGACCCAGAGGTTTCTTTTTCCTGAAGGCCAATTTATGCTTCACTTTTCCACGTCTGGAGGAATATCAGTACTGTATGCATATGCACCAACTGTGACCACCTGCATCCACAGCCAAATGTAATATGAACACAAGCTGCTGTGCAGATGACTGTCTGCAACCTGAAAGCTCACAATAACTGACATGGAAAAGTGAAGCATGAACTAAGCTTTACTCAAGAGTTTTTGGTTCCCCTCCTCTGTTGTCTTCTGGCTTCCATCCTTTATTTCCTTCTTTCCATTTCCCTGTTTCATATACTATTTTGCATAAACTCTTGTCACGTGCCTTGTGGTGTTGTGAAAAACACTATAAATAAAAAAAATAAAAAATAAATTGAATTGAATATCCATGTCATAGCCTATAAACAGTTTTAGCAAAAGCAGTAGATGGTCCTTAAACAAACCTTGTTTGTGTATTTGTGTCCATGGAACAGGCAAAACTGCATCCCTTATTGTGACCCAGGCATAATTAGATGGCTTTCACCAGAGCGTTTTCTTTATAAATCAGAGCGATCGGAGTGGTTGTAAGTGGAGGCATGGTGCTGTGACCCTATTGGCTCACTCAGCATTTGACTCCTCCCCTGTGGCAGACATGAACGCCACTGTGCGCATCATTGACCAGCTGACCAATATCCTGGCCCCCATGCTGGTGGGCCAGATCATGGCATTCGGATCACATTTCATCGGCTGCGGCTTCATCTCTGGCTGGAACCTCTGCTCCATGTGCTTGGAGTACTGCCTGCTGTGGAAAGTCTTCCAGAAAACGCCAGCACTGGCAGTCAAAGCTGGACAGAAGGAGGAGTACGTGGAGCTCAGCCAGCTCAACCCCAAACAAGGTAGGAGTGTGGAGGGGCTTTAACAAGCCGAAAGCCTAAAAAGGGAAAAGGTGCCTTAGTACACCATTCTAAAAAAACATCAGTAGGGTATGTAACCTTGTGTGTACTGAGAAGTGCAGGTCAACCCACCTGGTGACATAGGTGGCCTCCTAGAGTGCAGTCACCTGAGAGGGCGCCGACTTAACACATTATTTTGCCTGCAGGGGGGAGGGGGTTCGCTGGTATTTTCCAAGAAAGCGGGTCAATGTTGCAGCCTCCTTGCTCCGTGGGTCTGTATTGCTGTTGACAGTGACTCTTGGCTTGTGTGGTGGTTCTTCTCAGCCATGGCAGAGAGAGAGAATCCATCAGAGGGCAGTCAGCTGGTGAACGGGGCAGTGGCAGAGAAGCACGGTGTGGCTGCCGAGGTGTCCTTCTGCCGGAGGCTGTGGGACCCGATCCATACATTCCAGGCTGGCTGGGTGGCCTATTACAACCAGTCCATCTTCCTGGCTTGCATGTCGCTGGCCTTCCTCTATATGACCGTTCTGGGTTTCGACTGCATCACCACCGGCTACGCCTACACCCAGGGCCTCAATGGCAGCATCCTCAGTTTGCTTATGGCCACCTCAGCGGTTTGTGGAATCCTCGGTACCGTCGTCTTCACCCGTGTCCGCCGGCGCTGTGGCCTGGTCCGAACAGGCTTCTTCTCTGGCGTGGCCCAGCTCTCCTGCCTCCTACTCTGCGTCGCTTCCGTCTTCGCACCTGGAAGCCCCTTCGATCTCACTGTCTCGCCCTTTCAGGACTTGGCCACCCAGCTAGCTGGGGGTGCTAGTGCCCTACCAGAAATCAGCCCCACCGTGGCGACTGTGATCACCACGAGTCTGGCCAACAGCACCACAGGAGGACATGATATGGAGGAGATGCCACAGGTGGACTCCTACCTGTCAGTTGGCCTCCTCTTTACTGGGGTAATTGCTGCTAGAGTGGGTGAGTATCAGAGAAAGAGCTTCAGCTGCTGGGTAGGGACACCTGGAGAACAGGAGAATGTGACCCAATGATGATTTCAAGACCTTAGGTTCTTCCTGAAGGCAGTACTTCAGTGTTTAATTACCTGAATCAATTTCTTAACTATACCGTGAACATGATTGTTTTTCTATCACTATCCTGAGAACTATAATAACTGCTATCCTCCATATCTGACTGGATCATTTTCCTTGTCACTTATATTTAGGCCTCTGGTCCTTCGACTTGACTGTGACTCAGCTAATCCAGGAGAACGTGAAGGAATCTGAAAGAGGGGTCATCAATGGTGTCCAGAACTCCATGAACTACCTCCTTGACTTGCTGCACTTCATCATGGTCATTCTGGCACCAAACCCAGAAGCCTTTGGCATTCTGGTCATCATATCTGTCTCTTTTGTCGCCATGGGTCATGCTATGTACTTCTGTTTTGCCTACAGGAGCCTTAGGTCACGCCTGTTCTTGTGTTTCTCTCCGGAACAAAAATCCGTGACTCGTACGCCCTCGGTCTCTTCCGTTTAGATCTTCATATTCTTTCAAGCCACTTTCGAAAGCCAAAAGCAGGACCAACCTCAGACCAGTGGTCTTATGATCATTAATGAGCAGACTCTGTGACTTGTTTTAACTAAGATCTGTATTGAAAGGCAGTGCAGACAGGACTGTGAAGGCCTTTATTACTGTGTGCCAGATTTTGATGTTCCTACATATCTTTCACAAGGCAGACCTGGGATAACATTTACTTAAGCAGCATTAATAGCAGTGCTATTAATTAGTGAGTACTAAACTCATTGTCCATGTAGGTGGACTTTCATTCATGTTTTTACTGCTGATCTCTGATTATCTGGTTACAGAATGATACACAAAGGTGGCATTTTCATTTAATTCCTGCCACACCAAATTGTTCAGTCTCTGAGATTTAACAGACCTTCAGCAATATGAGCATTTTAGGTGCCTGACCTGTATGTGAAGAATATGGTTAAATCTTGTGTACATGCTTGTTCATCAGTGCTGACCTATCTGTGTCGTTATAGGCAAATCATGGTTAACTTTCCTGTAAATTTAACCAAGCTGTCATAATAAGGCTTATTTAAAAAATAACATATAGGTTATGGGTCAGTGTTATTGAGAACAAAGTAAGTTTGCTTTCAAGAGCAGCAGGAAGCAGTTTTTCGTGTTATGGTTAAGTTGCTGTAAGGCTCATACACATGGCCGTCAGTCCACGTCTACAATGAAGCATAAAATTATCATTGAAGATTTTTTGTGTATATATTACTGTAAAATTTTATATATATCTGATGTTCTTTTAATTATTTTTGCCATCAGACTGTATTTTTATATAGAACAATGAAAATACTTTAATCTTACAAAGACAAGTTCAGCATATGGTGTTTTGGGGGAATACTGTATCACCAATACATTGATGATGTATATGATACTTGCTGGATGGAAAACTCCAAATGAATATTTAATCAATAAAATTAATTTTTTGTTTTTCTATCAATATAGCATTGTAATAAAGCATAAATTTATATTTTGCACTATTATATAAATAAGCTGTCCAGGCAGACGCTCAGAGAACACCATTTTGAGGAGTGTCTTTATTTCACCTTTCATCCATGGGATTTTTTGGGTTGGGCATTTACTGTACACAGTCAAATCCCTTAGTCACTTTCTAAGAAGCTGATGGATTTGGTCACCTTATTTTCGCACACCAACTTCCACACTGGGGCAATAACAGCTGTACTGTGTGGCTCAGTGGATTAGGCCTCTGTGCCTGTGTTTGTAAAGGTGTAGCCGCATTTCTGCTGGGCCTTTGAGCAAGGCCCTCTTCCCCCCTCCCAGGGATGCTGGATGAATGACTGATCACAGGTTCAGACCCCAAGGTTTGTACGCGCGTGTTGGGTACCGGCCCATGGGCCAATGAATAAACTTGAGGCCTCACAATCAGATCGGATGCACGTACTTTATTGTCCCTTTAATCCGTCTTCCAAGTGCCGATGGGCCCCAAACAACCAAATGTAATTAAAGAAAAGTAAAAAAGAAAAAAAAACAAAGTAAATTAACTATCAGAAAATTCTCCTGCACTCAATTATTGGGATTAAGTTCTTCATCAGGACTGAACCAGCACCCTACCCTCTGCCTCTGATTCCTGTCTCTTAAAATCGACCAATTACATTTTAGAAATGTCAATCACAATAAATTCAAAATGAATCTGAGCAGGCCCCCTGAACTACATTACCCAGTAGCCACCTGGGCTTGGGTCCTTTAACTAGTGACCCTGCCTTCCTGCTCTCCAGAGAATGGTAAATTGAAACCATAAAATATACAGTACCCACTTCCTCAATCTCAAAACCCATATTCCAGTTTGCCACCTGAAATATGCCACCAACAATAAACTATATTATGTCAAGAGTTTGAGTGCCAAACAAATAAACAAACCTTGTTTGTGTGTTTGTGTGCATGGAACAGGCAAGCCCCGTTACAGTGTGTCTTACAAAATGAGAGTAAGATTGGATATGCAAGAAACATTTCCAATGTACATGTACTCTTACTTTATTTCAAGTTTCCCAGAAGTAATCAGAACATAAGAAATGATCCAAATGGGTCAAACAACATTTCCAGCATAAAGTAATCATAAGAAACAGGTATTTTTGCCAGGCAAGAGTTCAATGTCTACTCAGCTGTTGCCAGCTCAGATAAAATGTCATTTTCTGAAATCTCTTTTTAAAGAAACAGTTTATATTGGAAGCAAACTTAGCTGAAGGTTCAGCAACAAATTAACACATATGGGCGCACCTTCTACCTATAGTATGGATGAACAATACCAATAATGAGATTATAGGGCATTTCAGAATAGTGGTTTGGATTCCATGTAGTTGTTACATTATTCCAAACAAAAACAAAATTGTGATTGAAAATAGGCTAGGGAAATGTAACATAGTGTTTATATTAAGAAATAGTATAATGTAGTGCACTGTGGCAGAGTGGCATCCCGTCCAGGGTGCACCCCAGCCCTGTACTTCCTGGGAAGGGTTCCAGGTTCCATGTGACCCTGCACTGAATATGCTGTTAATGAAAGTGATATTGTAATAATAATAATAATTGGTACTTTATTTATCCCCATGGATAAAGTGCCTCCCCAAAGACATGGTGCCCCTGGGCACATGCCCAAATCCGTATACGGTTAATCCGGTCAATTTGAGCTTTTTCGTGCACAGTTGGCCCGGGGGGGTATACTGACTAGTCACAGCACTGACACAAATGGATACAGCTCTATGATCTTGTTTTCGTGATTCTTCAGTTCACAGCTCTTCTGCAGTCGCACCACGATTCTCCCTCCCTTTTCTTACTCGTGATACATCATTATCTTTGTGACATTGGGATATTATGACAAGAATCAAGGAGCTTTATTGCTGTCGTGCAAGTATGATTACTGTTAGTGCAAGGACACAAAGACAGTAGCTACAGGAGTCACATGAAACACAATAGTTACATTTCAGATTCACGGAAGGCAGGAATCAGGATATTGCACTAGGCAAAGCAGAATTGCAAAGAATATGAATGCTGCGTTACAAATGAGCCAAGTAAACAGCACTAAGTATGGACAGTAGAGCGTGACGATGGCAGGGCTGGTCAATCTTATAGGCGACATAGGCGGTCGACTTCCGAGTTGGCGCCCACTTGCCAGCCAATTTGAGTTTACCTTGGATGGGGGCACCGGTGTTCATGCTTGCCTAGAGCGCCACATTGGATAGGACCAGTACTGTATGACGGTGAGTGCCATTTGATGGCAGTTCCTGCAATGTTTCCCACCTCATCATCTGCAGTTCCTTTGTCTTTGCTTCTCCTGCTTTCAATTCATCACTTCCCCTTGCAGTTTCTCCATTCTCTGTCATTTAACGAAATCTCTACGTTGCATTTTCTTGCCTTAATGATGACACTGTATATCAAAGCAACACTCAACACTCTCCACACTCTCCAGTGTCAGTCACAAACTGATGATGCAGTTCCTTTTCCAGAAGTCAGAACTGCCTTGCAAGATTCCAGTATCCCCATGCTCCATTTTCTAATAGCTACTCCAGCACTCTGCAACACATGGGTGAAAAGTTGAGACCACCTAAAGATGCCTTTTGGCAATAAATCATTTTAAAAAGTTAATCATCAGTTTTGTTTCAGTGGGGCTTGGAGGTGATGAGTGCTGTTTTAGTAATAAGCAGGAAAGAAACTGGTCTCAAACATGGATGGTGGGCAGGTCACCTTGTGACATCAGCTGTGTTATCACTGGGTTAAACCAGGGAGTACCCGTTCACAAAAATTCTCCGTATGGTGATTCTGAAACCACATTTCATTAATCATTAAAGTTCAGCAAAGTTAGTGCAGTTCTTACACAAATCAAATCCAAGAACCTAGACAGAGAATGAACTTTCTGAACACAAGACCCTTGACACCTTATGGGTGTGTCATATTTCCCAGCCTGATGAGAAAGGCTTTGGCCACCATCAGTGAGGTGTCTCAAGGTGCAAGTGGTCAGAAGACAGGGGTGGATTGTGTAAAATGCTTGTACTATTCACCCAAATTTGTGAGGAGGTGCATGTTGTGTCAGGGCTATAACTCAGAATACAGATAGTGTCATAATTGTAGTGTAGGCTTCAGAGTAAAATGAAACAGGTTTATTTGAAGTAAAGGAACAGACTGGAAACATAACTGAACTGAGAGGGATCAAAACAGGAGGACAAAAGGAAGGGCATGACTGGGGAACATATGACTGGGAAGCACAAATATATGGGACTAACAGGGGATCTATCAAGAAGCAGCTGGGAGTGATTAACACGAGGGTGAGAAACAAGAAGAAAGACAAACGAGTAACAAGTGTGGCTTGTTAGGGTCACGCCAGGGAAGAGACTGGATGGTCATGTGGACATGGCACGCAGAATGTGACACATAGGTTAAATGCAGGGTGTCTGTCCTTTCCCTTTGGGTTTTTCATCACATCTTTTAAAAAGATTTCTAGATATTAAATGGCAATTATTGCCCTAAACATAGTTTTGAGTTATTTTGTTTAGGATATCTTATTTGATCATTTTTTAAAATTTATTTATTTTAGAATTTACGTTAACCCAAGACAACATTCCCAACACGGATGGCAAATCATTTTGTATGCATATTTTTTATTGCAAAATTTTATTTAACATTCCTTTGATATTTTTCTTGCAGATGTTAATAATGATATCATACTAAGGTGGAGAATAACCCTCCTGCGAAAAACTTTTAGGTCCAACGCACCTGTGAGCCATTTGGAGGTTAATGTAGTTATGGTGTAGTGAAGGTTATGTTTGTCTGTGGTGCATCGGGTGATAGGATAGTAGGAAGGTAAGATCTGGGGTCGTGTCACGTCCCGCTCCGAACGATCCTCGTGTGCCACGCCCACCTCGTTACCACGTGTTTTTACCTGATCGTTCTCACCTGTTGGTGCCTGTTTCTGCCAGCGTGTCCTGTGTATTTAGTCCTTGTCTGAGTGAGTCCACCCCAGATCCTGCATTGATGTTTCCGTTTGTTGGTCCTCCGTATGTCCTAGGCTGTAATAAATCTCCGTTTATATCCTGATTTACAGGTGTTATGCCCCTATTCTGCCCCCCTGCCACGGATTGCCTCCCCTGACGTCATCGCTCCATTTAAAGGCAAAGTCGCTTCCCCAGCGCAGCAGAAGCTAACGCTCGCTGTTAATTCATTTTCTTGCCCTAAACCGACTGAATAAACTCAAATTAGTTGTTTATTATGCCATTTTACAATCAAACCTTAAGTTATCATTCACAGACTCATGTAATTCGTCACAAATGTGACGGTAACTTTTTCATTAAGACGCTACTGTAATGCTTTTCTTCTCGACAGTGCTCATCTGTGCAAATACAGTCGCTTTCAGTTGCAAGAGGGGACTGATTTGGTTGAAAAATATTTTTGACACTTTGTTGAATCCATTCTGCTGAAAATTTTCTTCTTTTTCGTCGTTATATAATATAATACGGAGTTTAACTTCAAACTCAGCCCCGTCACGCATGGAAATGATCTGACATCGATCCACAGATCAAAAGTAATTAAAAGGCACCAAAATTTCAGCCCCCACTCTAAACCCTGCGTGTACATTACAGTTAACAAGTCGTATTGCAAGTCGTCCAGCCATAAGGAAAAGACTCTAGAGGGGTGCATTTTATAGCAAGCCACGTTGCCACAGAATGCCCCCCCCTGTCTAACTCTGGCTAGGAACATGCTAAATGCACCAAACTTGCATCAGTTACTCATATTTATCCCTTCTTTGTTGTGTATAAATTACTTTGGGCTGGGCCATAAGGAAAAGATTCTAGCTGGGGGGGCATCTTATGGCTGGCCACCCTGCCATAGAATGCCCCCCCTGTCTAACTCTGGCTGGGAAACTGCTACATGCACCAAACTTGCACCAGTTACTCATATTTATCCCTTCTTTGTGCTGTATAAATTACTTTAGGCTGGGATGTAAAGAAAGAATGATGGGCCTCAACTCTGATTGGGAATATAAGATATCAAGAAATAGAAAAAAAATACATTATTTCATAAAATTCCTCAATAACTTTGTTTTTAATAAATAAGAATAAAATTAAACAGCCACGACAATAAATATCCATCCATCCATCCATCATCTTCCGCTTATCCGAGGTCGGGCCTTTTCCGGCTAAGGACCATGGTCTCGGATTTGGAGGTGCTGATTCTCATTCCAGCCGCTTCACACTCGGCTGCGA
>JABFEA020000001.1:53123889-53135481 GCA_019775915.2 Cyphomyrus plagiostoma | reverse complement strand
TTTGCATGTTGAGGTACACGGCAGGTTGTCAAAGGAGAAAAGCCACTTTCAACAACTAATCAAGTAGAATACAATATAAGCAATAATAATTAATAAGCAATTTCATAAGCAATAATAAATGCTCAACATAATTTTATTTATTACGAATGTCGTATTTATTTTTTGTCGCGGATGTTTAATTTTATTCTTATTTATTAAAAACAGAGTTATTGAGGAATTTTATGAAATAATGTTTTTTTTCTATTTCTTGATATCTTATATTCCCAATCACAGTTGAGGCCCATACCCCCATCATTCTTTCTTTACATCCCAGCCCAAAGTAATTTATACAGCACAAAGAAGGGATAAATATGAGTAACTGGTGCAATTTTGATGCATGTAGGATTTTCCCAGCCAGAGTTAGACAGCGGGGCATTCTGTAGCAAAGTGGCTTGCTATAAAATGCCCCCCTCTAGAGTCTTTTCCTTATGGCTGGACGACTTACAATACGACTTGTTAGCTGTGATGTACACGCAGGGTTTAGAGTGGGGGCTAAAATTTTGGTGACTTTTAATTACTTTTGATCTGTGGATCGATGTCAGATCATTTCCATGCGTGACGGGGCTGAGTTTGAAGTTAAACTCCGTATTATATTATACGACGACAGAATAGAAGAACATTTTCAGCAGAATGGATTCAACAAAGTGTCAAAAATATTTTTCAACCAAATCAGTCCCCTCTTGCGACTGAAAGTGACTGTATTTGCACAGACGAGCATTGTCCAGAAGAAAAGCATTACTGTAGCGTCTTAATGAAAAAGTTACCGTCACATTTGTGACGAATTACAGGAGGCTGTGAATGATAACTTAAGGTTTGATTGTAAAATCGCATAATAAACAACTAATTTGAGTTTATTCGGTCGGTTTAGGGCAAGAAAATGAATTAACAGCAAGCGTTAGCTTCTGCAGCGCTGCGGAAGCGACTTTGCCTTTAAATGGAGCGATGACGTCAGGGGAGGCAATCCGTGGCAGGGGGTCAGAATAGGGCATAACACCCTGAACGTCACCAGTTCGAACACCTGCCTGATACTGTCGCGTACGGGAGACAACCAAGTTAAATACATATCCTGACGAGGGACGACACTGTTCCTGTGAATAGTATGCAAAAGTCCATTATCATAATCTATGTAAGTGGCAGAAACGAAATAAAATCCGCTGTTCGAAAGAACTCGCCTTGCTTGCCGAATTAGGCACATGCTTTGAGCGGAAGAGGCGTCGGGAGATGAGCGCCACCGGGTGGGGGTAGGGGCGCATCCTACACGCTTCCGAGAAGCTGAGCAAGCTCGGGCGACATTGGGAAAACCTCAGACTTACGGGGTCGGATCCATCCAACTGATCCAACAGGTAAAGGCTTTCCCCGGAGTAATGTTCTTAAGTAAAGCCCGGGCTACATGCCATCATTTATGACCGTTAGACGCTCCTGCAGCATAGCGCTGCACTGTCAGCTCTTCTGATTACATGTGAAATGTCAGTCTTTTCAGACGCTGCTTAGAGACTTGCATTAACTGTTGTATGCCTTCATTTATGTTTTAAGTTAATGTATACGTTTCCTTGTGGTTTCTGGAAACCTCAATTTTGGAATAGATCGTTTTATGAGCGTTGTATAATGCTTATATTCTGAAGCAAAACATTAATCCGCCGTGTTCCGGAACAATGTACCTATGAGCAAAACAACACCAGAATCACTCTTTTTAAAGCAAATGTAAGAACGGTTGGAAATGGATTATACTGGGGGTCGGCAGCAATTTATTATAATTCCGCAATCTCTTTTCATTATTGTAGATCTTGAGCCGTAGTCGTCCAAATGACGGGGAACACAAATGTTAATTGCCCACATGTTGAGCTGCTCACGCTGATTTGCCTGCTTTCGCAGCATGAGTCAATGGAAGCAAGTCCAGCAGCTGGAGATCAAGTTCCTGGAGCAAGTGGACTATTTCTACGATGACAATTTTCCGATGGAGATACGCCAGGTGCTAGCTGGATGGATCGAGAGTCAAGACTGGTACTGAAACGCAGTTAAAATGAGAAGTATACAGGGCTCTAAGAAAAGTTAATTTTCTATTTTCTCTTGGTCCCAAAACCTTCTGTTCGATATACTAAGAGAGGGAGAGAGATAATATGGTGTTTCTTAAAAACATGAACATATATACGGTAACACGCAGCTGCTAACATCACCCATGGTCCTCTGTGTGTTTCAATGCTTTTCAATATTATTTCCTCCGGCAGGGATACAGCCGCCAACCACGAGTCCATGGCCACCGTTCTGTTCACCAGCCTGCTGACCCAGCTGGAAAGACAGTGCTCCCAGGAGCAGAACTTCCTGCAGAGGCACAACCTGAAGAGAATCCACCAGCAGCTTCAGGTATATCGATAGGTGCTGGTGGGAACTGCTCAGTCACGAGGCACATAGGAGTGAGAGAGGACTGTCCGTCCTATAACTATAAAAGAAAAAGTTACAATCCACAAAATTGTGATAGACAATATTATAATATAATATCAAGTAATTAATTGAAAAACACATGTTCAATTTGTATGTTTGTGTAGGTATTTACTGTGATTTAAAAGCAACAGTTTTGGGATGTGCGATGTTTGCAGATGATGATCTGATATCGAGTGTACAGCTATTTTATTTACTTAGCTATCAGATGCTGTTTCTGGCAAATTTGACTTATTTGTGTTTGTCAGGTAATCTTGCTTAATGAGGCAAGCACATGTTTTAGTTTTCTCTTGGGGAAATGAAAAGAATTGTTGAATGTTTTTGTCGTAACCCATCATTCCTTTTTTATGTATAAAATTACATTTCTAGAGTGTACTGATGGCTGTTGATGTGAACATAGAGAGACCACTGGACTCTTTGGTTTATCGCTAGACACACACACACACACACACACACACCAGTCCCACTGTAAGTCATGGTGTGCTGGTGGTATTTAATACATATTTCCCCATGATACAGGGACTTTGTTGGTATGAAGATCAGCTTTGTTAGTGTGTGAAGTACCCACTGCTCACAGGACAGTATGAAGGGTAGCGATGGTGCACATTAGCGTGATGAGTTTGTGATGAAGTTTTTTATTGTCTCAGTTCCACAGCACCGCAAATGATCCACTGAGGACTTGCAGTGAGATCTTTTCACTTTCTTCGGAAAGTGTGTTTTTGTAAATATAGGTTACTTTTAACCATAGGAAAATGTCACGATAAGCAGCCTGGAAAGTCCTGGTCGTGTGTTTCAGCCTGGTGGTGGGGGGTGACTTTTAGTCTCACAAACTGGCGAGTCTGATTTTGGGTGCATGTGCAGAGGATTGTAGTGTAAGGGCACGGACGCCCCCCCCCCCCCTCCCCCCTCCCCAACCCAGGCTTAATTCCCCTCCACCGTAACATGCTTTGGCCTAGAGGCAGCGAGCAGGAGGAAGAAGGTGCGAGAGTGCTTGTTTCTGCGCGTATTTCACTGTATTTTTGTAAGCATGTGGCATGGCTATGTGTGTGTACAGTGTATGTTCATGGTTCGCTGGCGCAGTAACACCAAACAAGGCATAACTTGACAAAATGGAACGGTGTGGTTTTACATATCCGGTACAGCTCATGGGGGCTGTTTGGAGTGAGAGGTGGCTTGGACAGCTATCAAAACACCGCTTGCTGACATCAATAACCTCATTTTGCATTAGTTCATTATTGGTTTTTTTTGCCGTTAGTCCTCTTGCTGAGTTTCACTGGGAGAACGTTACAATGTAGGCTTATCTGTTTGACTCAGTGTTTTGCTTTCAGTGTATTTTCCGGAGAAGATGTGGGTTCAGCAGCAGAGAGCACTGTAGGGGCCACACGCTGTTTTGAATGTCTTGGATTGTTCAGCTCCACATGCTGCACATCACACACACTTTGTGTAGGACTCACATAGGCAAGCTGTTCTCATCCAGTGAAGGCAGCAGGACTTTCTGTGGGAAAGTGGGGGAGCCTGTGAGTCCACAGCACTGCAGATGCTGTCTGTTAGACAGTAGGTTCTATATATTTTTTTCTGAGGTGGGAGCACAGCTTAGCAGGTTTTGGTCTTTAAACGAACCACCCACTGATATGCAGCTGACACGCACACGCCTCCATTTTAAAGAGCTGCCATCTCCTCACCACAAACAGCATCTGGTGAGCGATGCGGATGGCAGCTTTCGCATGTCATTGCGAGTCACGTTTAAACCCTAACCCTTTACCCTCAGTGCAATTCCTGTATCAGCACTACAGCAACAAATGATTATTATTGCCAGATAAATTTGGCTTGTGGTGGGAAGTGGTTACTAGGGTTGCATCACTGGTCGTCTTTTTGCTTCAAGATCGGTGTCGCCTGGCTTTCACCAAAAAGACATAGAGCGAGGCCTCCTACTTCACTACGAGCCGTGAGCTTAGCGGGACGACTGTGTTCAGCAGGTGTCACTGTATGCCCTTAAACAGGAGCTGCTTCCTGTCCCTGGCAGCATGATGGCCACATACAGGATTTCAGCAAAGAGCCGCGTTCCTGAAAGGCACATGTTCTCATCCTCTTCAAGGCTGATTGGACAGCTACCTAGTTTGATATGAGCGTATTTGCATTGTTTGCATCCAATGCAGAACTTCACATTGCCAAGATGTCAAAATAAATATATGGTGTTTCCATCTATCCATGCATCCCTCATGAATGCTGTGGGACTATATTTATAGTATAGTGATGACTAGAGGAATGTCTCTCTGTTTCTGTCAGGTGAAGTACAAAGCCAGTCCTCTCCAAATGGCTGCTGTCATCTCGAACTGTTTGAGAGAGGAGAGACGTATCCTGTCTACTGCTAGCATGCAGGAGCAGGTAAGGGACCCCCCCATGATGCCTCTGGCTCAGCTGCAGAGTGCTGGGGGCACTGCCTGTTGATGCTGACCACCATGACCATCATTTCTGTGCTTGGCTGAGGTATAAACAGGCACTATGCACTGATACGTCCCAAGAGTTTTCAGTGACAGTGCAGGACATGTGCATTAGTTATAAGAAGATTCAAATGTTCTGTTTTCACTTAGATGTTTTTTGAGTTTTTCCCCTCTTCATAACAGGGACCCTTGGAGAAGTCGATGCAGAACTCCGTCGCATTCGAGCGACACAAGAATCTCGACAACCGTGTGGCGGTGATCAGGAGCAGCGTGCAGGTGACAGTGGGAGATGTACCTGGGACATGTGGTCCTGGCACTGGTGCGCTACATAGCTAAGATACCCTTCTGCTACCTCTCACAGATGGTGGACCAGGCTGTGAAGTACCTGGAAGACATGCAGGATGATTTCGATTTCCGCTTCAAAACGCTGCAGTCTCGAGGTGGACTAACTGTGCACCTTCAGCTCTAATTGAACAGAAAGCTATGAGTCATGTTTAATTGCATGTATCTATGGATTGCTGTGTTGAGACACTTCAACCGCTGAATGAACTAGTATAAAATACCAATGTATCTATAGGTGTTTCAACTGGTTGCTCCTGTTGCCATCAGATCCAGCGGAGAGGAACAGCATCTACATGAAGCAGGAAGTTACAGCTCTCCAGGACATGCTGAATCGACTCGATTTCAAAAGAAAGGCAAGTTCTACTCAAAGCAGTATTGAGGCTGTTGTTTCAGACCCATCACTCTCTGTTACTGATGATGTCTTCTATTTACCCACATGATTTAAGTGCCTCAGATATGCCATCCATCCATCCATCTATCCATTACAAGACCTTTGGGACATCCAGTTTGTGTTTATTTGCTTTTCCATCAGGAGATCCTGACCAAGATGACGGATGTGATCAAGGAGATTGATGCACTGATGAGTGCGCAGCTCATGCCTGAGCTCATGGACTGGAAGCGGAGGCAGCAGATTGCCTGCATTGGGGGCCCATTGCTCACAGGCTTGGATCAGTTGCAATACTGGTATCACTCACTGCTCACCCTGCTGCATTGCCACTACTATGATTATTCCTTTGTAGTATTGATCTTGTTTTTTTTCAAATTTTTTTCAAATTCTCTTTATAGAATAAAGAAGGCTATGTGTGTTAGTAAAGTATTATGAGTTTACATGAACATTCTAGACCTCAGACAAATGTTCAGAGTCAGGGCTATTCAACTCGATTCCAAATCCAGGCCTTGTTTTCAGTTCCCCCAGGTGGTTAGTGTAATAATTACTGATTCTGATTGGTCAGAGGCTTCACACCTGGCTCACAGGTGAAGGGATGCTGGAAAATCGCCAGGGCTCGGTCTTTGAGGATCGTGAGTCGAATAGCCTTGCCTTACATGAACATTCCAGAACTTCACATGAACAATCCAGGTTTCAAACAAACCTTCTGGTTCTTTAAATGATATTCCTACACAAATATTCCTGGCCTCAAACAAACATTCTCGGTCCTTGCATGAACATCCCTGGATTTTATGCAAATATTCCAAGACTTTACACTAACATGTAATGATTTTGTATATATGTATCAGGGCATTACACAAGGTTTTTGGATGCCTCAGTCAGCTCCATTTGGACCCAAGCCTGTTCCCCTCTTTTCACTGGCACTTGGCAACGGTTAATTAAGTTTCAGTATAGCGTTTATTTACTGCTAGAACATTAAATGCTTAAGGCCTTCCAAGATATTGACATAATTCTGAGCCACTGGAGTCTGCTTTGTAACTACCAATAGTAGGGTGCACCAATGTGGAAATTTTGATAACTTATAACTGATTATATTTTTGCTTAATAATGGCGATACTGATAACCAGCTAACCTCTTGCTGAGTGTGGGTTGCCAGTGGAGAAACTTGTCATGCGTGCTGGCTCACATTGACAGAAAGTGAAAGGTAATGAATTATAAACATGTCTTGGTACTTTGAGACATCTTCTAAGTGGTAAATGAGCTGATGAAATCCCTTGTCCTCCACTATGGAAAATGGCTCCATCCAATACGATCATATCTTATTTTAGCTCTGGTACCGCTAATTTTATACGTCAACAAATTTGAAATATTGGCCAGCCATTTCAGGCCAAAGCCGATATCTTGATTTTTAATGAATATCTGCCTCTACTGATATGTCAACCTATTTATTGTGCATATCTAACCACCAGATTTTGGTTGGTTCATTCTGTGTTCTCAGGTTCACGCTGACAGCCCAGAGCCTCTTTCAGATCAAGAGGCAGCTGGACAAGCTGGGGGACTTGATCCTGAAGGTGACCTATGAGAGTGACCCCATTCCACTGCAAAAGCCCCAGATGGAGGAACAGGTCAAACACCTCATCTACATCCTCATCAAAAGGTGTCTTACACTGTTTGTATCTGTCACAGGTTTATACTTTAAACACTGTAGCTTTTTCTGAAGTTTAGGCAAACAATGTACAACTTAACTGAGATGATCTGGAAAAAGCCCACATATGTAAATGAGTTCATTTAAAATTGAGATTCAACTCCAGCAACACTGTAACTGGCTAACCTTGCTCAGGATTTAGAACTTATTAAAATGTGTAATTACTAAAATTTTCTCAGATAAGTTCTCAGATAATGATTAAAAATATGTTTCAAATGGAATAATGAAATGATGCTTTATTTGCCATTTTCACAAGATGCAGGTACATAGGGATGTGTTAGCGTTTCATATCTCGTCATGCTTTCCTTTGAGACCCAGACACGTGCAGAGGTGAGAGTGAAGCTTGGGATCAGAATGCATCCAGAGCCCCTGGAGCATTTTGGGGGTTAAGGGCCTCACTCAAGGGCCCGTGGGAAAGGGTTGGTGTGGCACATACCATGGGGTCAGGGTAGGTCTGAAGCTGAGGTCTGTTCTCTCACTTGCCAGCTCCTTTGTGGTGGAGAAGCAGCCATGCATGCCTACTCACCCCCAGAAACCGCTTATCATAAAGACACAAGTGCAGTTCACCACAAAAGTCAGGTATGGGCACCCCCCTGTTCGCCACCTCCTGTCCTCTGCCCCTCCCCCCCCAATAATAAATAATAACAGATTAAGTTTATATAGCAGCACCTTTCACAATACCAAGCTTACTTTACAGGAGGGAGGGAAAAAATCAGTAATCAGGAAGAGACAGCAGAAAAATGTTCATGGAAGGCAAATGTCCTTAGTTAAAATTTGAGGGAACTGAAGATTGATGTTAACTGTTAGTCTTTGTTTTACCTGCCCCCCACCCCCCATTGTCGCTTGATTTCAATTCTGTCTTCAGATTGCTGGTAAAACTCCCAGAAGTGGATTATCAGCTAAAGGTGAAGACCACATTTGACAAGTGAGTTTTGCTGCCAAGCTACACGGCTGTGTGTGCACTCTACTGCCTGCCACTGTTTTGTATACGCAGTCAGCAGAGGTGGAATGTTCCGGTTCAGGAAGTACAAATCCAGGCCAAGATTTTGTTTCAACCAGTCGGTTGAGTATGAAGAATCACATCCACAGAATACACAACTCGTTGTTTGAAACAAAATCTCAGTCTGGATTTGTACTTTTTGAACCTGAACTTTCTAGTCAGAAGGGTCAGGGTCAGCATCTCCCCATATGACCCCCTGTGTCTGAGGAGTGAAAGAGACCCCACAACATCTCTTAACCTGCCCCTCTCCCCCTCTGATTTCTGCAGGGACCTTCCACCTGGCAGAGTGTAAGTGTTTGTACTCATATTCTTCCGGGAGTCAAACTTAAGGTGTATGTGTGTGTGTGTATGGATTAGCTTTAAATTACATAGTGGGGACCAAATGTCCCCCAAAATGTGATGATAACCTGTTGTTTTAATGTTGTGGGGACCATTTTTCAGATCCCCACAAAGATCTGTGAATGCTAAAGAACTCCTAATGCCAAAAGTCTCTCATTTTTGTTGGTTACTGATGGTTAAGGTTAGAGCTGGGTGGGGGTTAATGTTGTCATGTTGGGATTAGAAGTTTCCTCATAGTAATGAATGGAGAGTGTGCGCAAAGATATAACTGCAATGAAAAAGCTAAAAATACTCTTGTATTTTGTTTGGTTACTTATGGTTATGGTTAGGGCTGGGTAGGGGTTAAGGTTGTCATAGTTAACATTAGCATTTTTCCCATAGAGATGAATGAGTGATCCTGAAAAAGATATGATTACACGACTGAGTGTGTATGTGTATATATATGTGTGTGTTTGAGTGTGTGTGAGTTGGAGAGAGAGGAAAAGAGAATGTGTTACCATGGGTGTGTGTAAGAGAGACTCTTTTATCAGGGATGTATGTGTAAGAGAGAGAGTGTGAGTATGTGTGTGTGGGCACTGGCTCACTCTGTCTGGGGCCCTCAGGAACCGACAGTTCTTCATCCTGACGAACAACACCAAAGTGATGGATGTGGAGGAGTCATCCAATGGTTGTCTGTCTGTGGAGTTTCGGCATCTGGTAATGGCGCCTGGGGCATGGCGAGGATTCACATGAATCCTAAAAAGAAGAAGAACCGCATTCTTTAGAAGAAAGTGTGACATGGACGAATGAGACAGGATGAGGTGGTCTGTGTGACACAGTCAAGTCTGAGACTGTCAGAGTGAGATGATAAGAATGAGATGGCATGAGAGGGTCAGCATGAACACTAATTCTGTGCATTTTGCATATTGTGCAGCTAAGCAAGCTATCTGTATTTTGCCTCTGTCGCTCCGAGTAAATGGCTGAATCTTCCGGGTACTCTGTGTTATGCTGCTTGTCTCACGTGAGGAAATGTTTTTTTTTTTTTTCCACCCACTCTCCCATTCTGTGCAGCAACTGAAAGAGCGGAAGTTCATAAACGGGACTAAAGGCAATGAGGTGAGACACCAGGCAGCTTCTCTCTGCTTTCTAAATCTGCCCCATGGCTGTGTCAGCCGGACTGGCAGGGTGCAGGAACTCCGTCGACACGGTTTGCTTCTGTCAGAATGCTGTGCATGCTGGGTAAATTTTGTCAGCCTTCAAACATCCACTCTTTGTAAGTGGTGTGTAGCTGAGGTATGAGGCTTTACGGGGAAATGAGTCTTTGAAAAAAAAACAGTCATGCAGAGCAGCTCACGGTGCCTCACTTCTGTTGTCTTTCTGCTTTCACTTCGTCCGTGTGGTTCTCTGTGTGACATGGACAGACTAATAAAATTAAAGAGACCCTGAAACTGAGTGACCCACATACTGTTTCACTGTCCAAGAACTAAGCATCTCCAGAAGGAAGTAAAAGGCTGTACTGTGCTGCATTGCACCACACTCCATGTGTTGAGAGGAAGTCAGGGCAGGGCAAAGTTCTGTAAAACGGGCTGTGTCTGTTCCTGTCAGGGGCCTCTGACTGTGACGGAGGAGCTGCACTCGCTCAGCTTTGAGGCACAGTTCTGTATGCAAGGCCTCAACATCGACTTGGAGGTCAGTAATGGACAGAATGTCACCTGTAGGCAGTGAAACCAACCCCGCTCCCATAACATCTTCTGCCAAACTTTGTGCCACTCCCTCTCCTAGACCTGCTCACTTCCTCTAGTCGTCATCTCCAACGTCAGCCAGCTTCCTGGGGGATGGGCTTCGGTCATGTGGTATAATCTGTTGACAGATGAGCCCAAGGTGAGCACTGCTTACACTGGCATTTTCAAAATAGTCCCTTCAGCCACTGCTGCCAGTGTTGACCAGTGTTAAAGGTTACTCTCTGTTTTTTCATTAAACTTGTTTGTTCGTTGGAACAGATTTAAATGATAAATACAGGTCATGGTCCTCTATTGCTGTAAACGATGTTTTTGCAACTCCACTGTCGCTGGTCTTGCTGAGTATGATTTTTAGAGTCTATCCTAACTGCTTAAATTTTCTTAAAAAAAAAAAAAAAAAGTTCTTGAAATTGACGTGGGACTGTCCCCTGTCTTGTCCCCGCGAGCCCAGAACCTGTCATTCTTCAGCAACCCATCGCGTGCCACCTGGAGCCAGCTGTCTGAGGTGCTCAGCTGGCAGTTCTCCACGTTCGCGGGGCGCGGCCTCACCCGCGAGCAGCTGAGCATGCTGGGAGAGAAGCTTCTAGGTGACTGGCCTCTCCGAGTTGTACATCTACATGTGCCCCTGGTGTTTTTTTCATGTTCCAGCAAATGATTGTCAAGCAGTGAAAACAGCAGATGTCAGTAGTGCACTGATCACACCTTATTTTTAACTGAAGTTTGTCTCCCTCTCTCAGGCCAGCAAGCCTCCCACAATGACTGCCAAGTTTCTTGGTCCAAGTTCTGCAAGGTAACTCATCTGCGGCTCTGACACCTTCATTGGCTTGATCAGGGGCATAGCCCAGAGACCTAGTTTGTCCAAGGGTCATCATCTTGTATTCTGAAATTAAGATGTTCAGAATATTATGAAGGTTTTGGGAAACCCAGCCCTGAACAGGACTGCGGTGATGGCTGCTAAAACATCTGAGCTAAAAGAATTAAGGGCTCATATGGATTCATTCAGGGCTTCAGCCCCCAGTGCCCCAGGCGTGTGGCATGTCTGACCATAGGGGGTTATTCAATTTCAACATTTACTCAGATTACTGGTTTGTAGTCCGGTTGAACTCCAGGGGGGTGGGGGGGGGGGGGGGGGGGGGGGGGGGGGGGGGGGGGGGGGGGGGGGGGGGGGGGGGGGGGGGGGGGGG
>JABFEA020000001.1:53101271-53119277 GCA_019775915.2 Cyphomyrus plagiostoma | reverse complement strand
ACCAGGCGGAGACCAGAACCCGGGTCCCAGAGGTGTGAGGCAACAGTGCTAACCACTGCACCACCATGCCGCCCCCCGTTTTGATAAACAGTACTGTCAAATTAGAACCATGACAGAAACTTGAGACTTGGCTCGGACTCTAATTTTGTGACTCGTGAACATCTCTGAACAATATTAATCAATTTACTGGACTTTGATCAGCTTTGACATTTACAGTTACTGTGGGTGAAGAGAACAGATTTTATCTCCACTCAATCAAGATTTTTAGGTAGGGGTGAGTAATGTAGCCTTGCAGTGGCTGGCATCATTCATGCTCTAAACTCTGTCATGACTCAGTTATCCCGGTCACCTCATTTATTGGAAACTCCCACACCAACAGAATATTAATATCTGACTTCAATCAACCCTGAAATGGTCCCCAGGAGAGAATGTGAAGAGAGACACCTCTCAAGATCTCCCCATCCCATTGTGTACATGACCAGAAAGTCAATCTGAGAATGGGTTGGAAATTACTGTTAGCCTAAATTACCTTCTACGATTAAAAACACCCTCAATCATATGCATTTGTATATTTGTAACAGCTGAAAAACTAACATACTGAAATGTAAACTTTAAAAATCGTTTAAATTTGAGTTCAAACAACACCTTGTACATGCGGGAATATGGATGTGTGGTTGGATGAATTGCATATTTAAATTTAAATCAAATGGGAGGAACTTCTAAAATTAAACCCCAAAGCAAATGAAAGAGTAGAAATTTGGGTCAGGCGTTTCGATTGTTTTTTCACTTGCTGTAATTCGGGTGTTTCTATTTCCAGGAAATCTCATGATTTCAGCAGCATCTAGCAGCGCTTGTTTCGCCCCCGTCCACTTCTTATTCCTACTAGTCATAGTTCTACTCCCTTCTTGAGATTTTTATTGAAAGATCATAGGTCAGAACTTCTCGTAACGTAGTATTACACTCATTCGTATGTATCAGTTAAGAACATTCATAAATGTTACATACGCGTAAGAGTCGATAAACAAAAAGCGTATACAAACCCCTCTTCCGGGAGAAAACTTAACTACGTTATTTGATTTACGGCGCCTGCGCCTATGTTGCTTTGACTCACGAGAGATGCAAAATATCCACCAATCAGAAAAGAGTGTGGACACGGCTCTCTCTCCCCGGATTAGTTCTTTGATGCAAGCGTTTAGTCGCAATTGGAGTACATACGTGTCGATCTTTGGAAGTTGGACACTCTCGTGTAACGCTGACTGCGGTGCAATAAGATAGGAAATGATGTAAACAAGCCGGAGAGCTCCGGCAGTCTGTGAAAACGAAGTGCTTCGTATTTTTTTAATACATATATTTATATATATTTCTTTATATTGTTGTGCGGTTATCGTTTGCTTATTCCCGTTCAATCTTCACGGAAAGGTAAGCGAATCAGATCTTCCTACAGTTAGCTAGTAGTGGCTTCCTGTAACTTGGAGGTCCGGTCTTGCCAGTATATCTCTGCATGCACACAGAGCCCTTGTGAGAGCTGCGCTTTGTCTTGATTTTTTTTACAATGGTATAAGTTCAATAGACACCAGGCTTACCTAACCCAATACTGCGTTGAACTAGTTAATAGTTGGACAGCAGAAACGCAGTGGACACGTCTGACATATGCACACGTGCGTGGTGATTTGTTGACTGTGGCACCCTCCACTATAGTAAAAGCCAGCATAGACATCTAAACAGTCGTTCTAGTGGAGTTCTTTAACCCGTTGCCCTCTCACCTGGATTCATAGCTGAGTGCAGGACGTACCCAACACCTAGGATGACGCCTGGAGTTGGGGCGTTTAGGGAATCACTTCGCGATGAACCTGTATCGTTGGTTGTTTTGCTGTATGCCTGGGAATTGTGTTAAATACTTCTCGTCCTGCAGCTTATTGACCATCATTATTTAGGCTAGGCTACCTCCTGTCGATGTGTGGTGGAAGTGTGTTGTAGATGGTGAATACCCTTACTACCGATAACATCATTGACGTCGAGTACAAGAATCAAACTTCTTTTTGTGGAGGACTCAAATGCGCAACGGTGTACTAATAACTCTCCACATTTAACGTGCCTCATTTTCAGATACAGTGTAGTTTGTGTGGTTTTCCTAACACTACCAGGCTGGGCTTCAGATTATTATAAGTTTGGCTTAGCACACCACAAACTATTGATTAAGAAGGCAACGGTTGGTAAAATGCAATCTGCCTGTTGCTTAGGTGATGCACAAGCATTGAGGGTGTGGACGATGCTATGATGATGGCCCCTATCTTTTCTGAAAATCTTTTCATCTGTTTGTGGGCCTTTTGTCTGTCCTGCTGTCTCCACAGGAGAATGGCCCAGTGGTACCAGCTACAACAGCTGGACTCCAAGTACCTGGAGCAGCTGGACCAACTGTATGATGACACCTTTCCAATGGAGATTCGCCAGTATCTCAGCCAGTGGATCGAAAGTCATGACTGGTGAGCGTTGGATAAAGCTGGTTGTTTAGATTGCCTTATATTAAACCTGGGTCCCGATTATATGGCTCACTTGTGTTTGATGTGTTTTTAGGGTCTGATAACCATATCCATGTTAGTTACAAGTATGTATTTGGGACCATATGTCTTGAGTGTTTATGTATGGTGAAGCTTGACATCTGTATCACGAAGCTGATTCAGGGAAGTCAGGATTTGAAAATATGTTCTAGCTTGATTAAACCAAACATATTTCATCTGAGAGAATCTACCATGGCACTGAGATAGACATATCAAGGAAACTGTGGTTTAAGCAATTGACTATGAGGGACAATATACACCACCTTTTAATGTATTTATGTGCATTTTTACTAAGAAATTTGCAACGTCTGTTCACCACCAGTGACTGTAAGAGCAACAGCTATTGAAGATAAAGTGCACATGTGAAAATTTAAATGTTAATTAAAATTTGTCCTCACCACTTTTTCATAGCTAATAACTAGTATGTAGTAATAAGTAGTTTCATAGCACATAGAGAACGGGCTCGAAATGCAAAAATGATCAATTATCTTTGCCTGTGCAATTATCTCAGGTCAGTGCATAAAAACGGACTGGCTGCTTACTTGTTGAAAAATACTGGTCGCTCACCCCCGCAGGGCGCTGGTGGCCTCCGACATCTCCCTGGCAACAGTGCGCTTCCATGACCTATTGGCCCAGCTGGATGACCAGTACAGTCGCTTTGCCCTGGAGAACAACTTCCTGCTGCAGCACAACATCCGCAAGATCAAGAGGAACCTCCAGGTCCGTGGAGCCGGGCGAGGTGTGACCTGTGGAGGTGCCGTTCTGACCTCGTGGGTCGGCTGTCTTTGTCCTAAAGCCGGGTGGTCTTCACTGTACTTCTGAATTCTTCATATTATACAATAATAATTCTCTGTTCCACGAAATAGTAATATGTTACTCTGATACAATCCATGCTTTACATGTATGGCTGATGATTGCACATTGCATGCTTTTATGTGCACCCATACTGGAAGTAATCAAGGTTTTGGCTTGACATAGGTTGTCGACAGTCAACGTCATGATACCGTTTAATGTGCTTCACTTGCCTGTGTACGTCTTGGCTGTTCCTGCATCTAAAAGCTGCAGGTTTCAGCCATTTTAGCAGTGGATAATAATGTTTGAACGTACCTGATCTCATATTGCATGTGATAAAACCCACAATGGGGCAGAGAAGGTGCTGAAACAATGCCCAGGGGCTGTCCTTTGAAGTCAGACTTAGTGGCTTTGAATTTCAGTTGCACTATTTGAGGTCTCTAGCTATGATGACACCTCCAGATCTAGGAACGTGTCTTTTTTTTGTTGTTGCAGTAACACTGTCATGCCATACTTGTTGGCATTAGGTAGGGCTGTGAGTGAGTGAGTTGGATGTTCTGCTCTTTGTGTGAGAAATATATGCCATGCAGTATTGTGATTCTGTTTCCACAGGATAATTTTCAGGAAGAACCTGTGTACATGGCTATGATCATCTGCAGATACCTGAAGGAGGAGCAGAAGATTCTGGAATTAGCAAAGAACACGGAGGTGTGGGAAGGGAGCCACTCAGTTGCCATCAGTGGTGTTATTTTTATGGTTAAACCCAAATGGCTAAGCCAGATAACATGAGTGTATATCATCAGAGTGACTGCCTGTACCTGGCTTTCAGGAGAGCTTGGGCAATGAACAGAGCAGCCTGGCTGCTGAGAAGCAGAAGGAGCTGGATAGCAAAGTTAAATACCTCCGGAGTAAAGTACAGGTGAGTTCAAGCTCAGGTCCTAAAGTCAGATCCTTTGCAAATGGTCCTTTAATGACTATTAGGATGAGTCAAGCTGATATGGATGTCTCCTGTGGATGGAGAAGGATACTCTGCTTACTGCCTCCCCATCCAGGAAACAGAGCAGAAAATAAAATCACTCGAGGACCTGCAAGATGATCACGACTTCAAGCACAAAACCCTGCAGAGCAGAGGTGAGAGCATATCATCGCAGCCCCACATGACACGGCTGAAGAAGTGTAACAATTAGAGATTAAGTTAAGTAGTACATATAAACATGTATGCTTCATATCCTGTGACATTTCTGGAACCAATTTTTAAATGTTGTTTGGTCAGAAAAACTAGACGTTTCCTGATATAATTATATGTATGTATCTGAAAACCTCCAGTTTATTCATCCTAGGACTGAGCTTTGAAACAAACTTACCCACTAATTTTATTACCGTATTCGATCACTCAAGCCCCCCTGTGTTTTATTCTGTTATTCTTCCCAGAGCATGACATGGTAAACATGGTGAACCAGAGCGAGATCAGACGGGAGGAGATGGCCATACGGGAGATGTTCCTCAAACTGAGCATAAAGCGAGAGGTAGGAGCCCATCGTCATGGTAAGATTAAGGACAACCTCATTTGTCAGGCTAGTGTGATGTTTAACAAGGCTGATGCCCATTAACATCTGTACTCTGGTAGGAGGTAGTGCGGCAGATGGCGGAGACACTCAACCTGGTGGAACAGGTGGAGTATCAGTTGATCAAAGACGAGCTTCCTGACTGGAAGCGGCGGCAGCAGATTGCGTGCATCGGGGGCCCCCCCAACACATGCTTGGATCAGTTGCAGTCATGGTGAGCTTCCTGTAAGGTTGTGCTTCAGTATTTCTGTGTTTTCAAGTATACTCCCTGGCCAAAAGCATGGGGACACCCTTTATTGTGGCCAGCTGTTTCAGGAACACCCATTGCTAATGGGTGTATAAAATGAAGCACACAGTCATGCAGTCTCCATAGACAAACACTGGTAGTAGAATGGGTCATACTGGAGGGCTCAGTGACTATGATCATGGCATCACCATAGGACGCAACAAATCAGTTGCCCTGTTAGACCCTTCCCCTCATACTTTTATTATTGTAAAGTGGAAACATCAAGGACCATCTACAGCTCAGCCATGAACAGGTCGGCCACACAAGCTGATAGCTGGACCACAGAATGCATGTGGTACAGAAAAATCGCCTTTCTTCAGTTGAGATAATAGCTGAGGAGTTCCACACTGCTCAGGAACCACCATCAGCAAAAGAATTCTCCATCTGGACCTTTGTGGAAGTTTCCATTGTTGAGTCGCCTTGTGCAGCATTAAGCATCTATTCAGCTGGTATAAAGCTTTGGAGCAGTGGAAATACATTCTTGGGAGTGATGAAGCAAACTTCACTGTCTGGCAGTCGGATGGATGAATTCAGATTTGGCGGATTGGAGAACCTGCCTGTTTGAGTGCATAGTGGCAAATGAAACATTTGGTGGAGGGGGGTGTAATGGTTTGGGTGTTTTTCATGGTTTGGTCTATGCCCCTTAGCTCCATTGAAGGGTAATCAGAATTCATCAGCATCCAAAGACATTTTTGACAGTTGTTACTTCAACTTTGTGACGACAGTTTGGGGAAGGCCCTTTCTTATTCCAGCATGACTGTGCCCTTGTGCCTAGACACTGCCCTGATTGCAATCCCACTAAAAATGTTTGGGATGAAATGAAATGCTGACTGTGAGCCAGGCCTTCTCGTCTGACATGAGTGCCCAATGTTACTAATGGTCTTGAATGTGCTGAAATTCCCACAACCACTCTTTTTATTGGAAAGCCTTCTCAGAAGAGTGGAGTTGTTTGTTTATTCAGCAAGCACATATAGGTGTGATGTTAAGTTGTCCACATAATTTTGACCAGGGAATAAATCTTCTCAACCAGCCTTTGCGGTGCCTTTGTGGATTCCCTCATCAAACAAACACCCTTTGAAGTTGATTAGATTGAGGTTCACCTACTCCTGGGGGAAGACTTCGATATCCAGGTTCTTGTGTCCCATCACTATTACTGGAGGAGGACCGGCCAGAAATGAAATTGCCCAGAAGTGAAACACTGGCATAGCTGGTTTTGCTTTGAAAAGCATTGTGAAGCCACTAATGGATAACCACGTGTCTCCTGCAGGTTCACTGCCGTGGCCGAATGTCTGCAGCAGGTTCGGCAGCAGCTGAAGAAGCTTCAGGAGCTGGAGCAGAAATACACATATGAGAACGACCCCATCACGCTGAAGAAGACCTTTCTAGAGGACCGTTGCATCTTGCTGTTCAAGAACCTCATTGCCAAGTGAGCTGTGCCCTTCTTTAACATGTGACAGTAACACCTAGCATGGTTTTTCAGGTGCCATGCAGGGGGTGCTGTGTAGCCTAGCAGATAAGGAACTAGAGGAATCAGAAGAATGCTTAGCTTTGGGTGGAACCATCTGTATAAGAATGTGGATCATTTTTCATTTCAGCTCCTTGGTGGTGGAGCGACAGCCCTGTATGCCGACAAACCCTCAGAGGCCACTGGTGGTGAAGACAGGGGTTCAGTTCACCGTTAAACTCAGGTAGGACCTTCTTCTTCATAAAGCTGACATCACAGAACCTTGTCTGGGTATTGTGATGGACACTGTATTTGTTTCCTGTTACTACTGCACAGGCTGCTGGTGAAGCTCCCAGAGTTTAACTACCAGCTCAGCGTGAAGGCTTTGTTTGACAAGTGAGTCTGAATCACTAGCCTATGATCTAGAGGGCAGTAAGTACACTTTGCCACTATGATCCCAAAACGTCCGGTCCCTTTGCATTTCAGGGATGTCACAGAGAAGAACACTGTCAAAGGGTAAGTCAACATTTTCTGGCATCTTCTCTGAATGGACATGGTCAAGGCCATGCCTGCCGTAATTGTGATGTTTTCTTTTCCAGTTTCCGCAAGTTTAACCTTCTGGGCACAAACACAAAAGTCATGAATATGGAGGAGTCCAATGGAAGCCTTTCGGCAGAGTTCCGGCATCTGGTACGAGCACTTGGAGAAGAACTTTGTGTAATTAAAGTCTAGCTCACATATTAGGAGCTGTGTAGAAACCTTGAGGGCTTCTTCCTGGATGAATGTTGTTCCCGGTTAGTTTGTCATCCAGTGATTTTTGACTTTGTTGACTTCTGACTTTTAACCTACAGCAATTGAGGGAAGCAAAGGCAGCAGGTTCCAGGTCAAGTGAGGTATGGAAGCCGACTGAGCTCTGCCAACAGCAGCCAACTCCCAGTTGTTTGGTGTTGAACTGTGATGATGGAGTAATGTTGTGTACCTTCTAGCTCAGCTACTTGTGCTAGCCATGCTGCCTGACTTTAGCCATAATTGCTAACCATGTTTACCATTTCAGGGCCCACTCATAGTCACGGAGGAGCTTCATTCCATCAGTTTTGAGACCAAACTTTGCCAGCCAGGTCTTGATGTTGAGCTGGAGGTAGGGCTACAATGTGTCTGTGTGGCATGCAGATGATTTTGCCTACCATTTTGATCACCCCCCCCACTTCCTCTGGGTGTCTGCTCCAGATAACCGCCCTCCCTGTGATTGTGATCTCCAATGGCATCCAGCTGCCTGGAAGTTGGGCTTCCATCCTGTGGTACAACATTCTCTGTCCTGATGCCAAGGTTGGTCGGTTCCCTGGTTGCACACAGATGTGCTTTTTCTCACATGCAGTGTTTGACCCCACCCCCCACCCCGTCTGTTTCCCTGCTGCAGAACCTGTCATTTTTCCTAAACCCCCCTCCAGTGTGCTGGAGCCAGCTGTCTGAGGCCCTTAGCTGGCAGTTCTCTTCGGTCACTAAACGGGGACTGAACGCGGAGCAACTGGGCATGCTGGGAGATAAGCTACTGGGTGAGTTCTACACAGCACTTCAATATGGTATAATGTGAAGCCCCCATGTTTAACTTGGGAGTGATCCTATGTATGATTCCTAATTTCTCATGTTACCGGCCTCAGTCCAGTTGCCTTCCCAGCCCCCATGAAGCTGATGACTGCTGTGAATAAACAAGCCAGTTGCCCAGGTTGCAGCTAGTGACGCTCTAGGTTCATTTAGGTTCTGAGTGGCTTGGTTCTGAGCCCACAGGTAGAGAGGCTGCTGGGAACCCAGATGGGCTCATCGCCTGGAGCAAGTTTTGTAAGGTAATACTA
Organism: Cyphomyrus plagiostoma; assembly: GCA_019775915.2. Classification (NCBI taxonomy): domain Eukaryota; kingdom Metazoa; phylum Chordata; class Actinopteri; order Osteoglossiformes; family Mormyridae; genus Cyphomyrus; species Cyphomyrus plagiostoma. The sequence goes on along the minus strand of JABFEA020000001.1, from coordinate 53,110,782 downwards.
CTTTAAATAGCCTCACTTTGGAAAAAATTTTTTTGTAAATCTTGCCGCAACATTTTTTTTTTTTTTTTTTTTTTTTTTTTTAAATGGCTGGGTTTAGTGTGTTTTAAAGAAGAGTTGTCTTTAAACCTGGAATACAACCATGCTTCAGGTGAACAGTCACTTCTGTGTTTACTCAAGCAGAACACAAATGAGAAGAACTTTCCGTTCTGGCTGTGGTTGGAGAGCATCCTGGATCTCATTAAGAAGCACCTACTGTATCTATGGAATGATGGGTAAGCAGCCTGACGTGGAGGCTTTATGTAGCATGGAGCCACAGAGCGTGTTTGTATGTGAGATATCTATGTGCTGACAGCTGTTTCCTGTCACATGACCACAAACAGGAAGTGAGGGTCTCTAATGGGAACAGCACCATACACCACTCTCCCTTTGTCAGGCTCCACACTCTCCCTCCACAGGTACATCATGGGCTTTGTCAGTAAGGAGCGTGAGCGCGCTCTGTTGAAGGACAAGAAGCCTGGTACCTTCCTGCTGCGCTTCAGCGAGAGCAGCCGAGAGGGGGCCATCACCTTTACCTGGGTGGAGCGCTCTGTAAATGGTGAGCCGCCATAATACATGAGGCCACCAACTGGATAATGTATGTTTTAATGGGTGATGGGGTGTCGTTCTGCATACATGAATTTGAAACCTGTGTGTGTACAGATGAGCCCGTGGTCCATGCAGTGGAGCCCTATACCAAGAAGGAGCTGACGGTTGTCTCTCTGCCGGACATTATCCGTAACTACAAGGTCATGGCTGCGGAAAATATCCCAGAGAATCCACTGGTTTACTTGTACCCAGATATTCCCAAGGATGAGGCCTTAGGGAGCTACTACAGCAAACCCCCCGACTGTGAGTCCAAGCAGCTGGTGATGAGCAGCGTTAGTCTCTCTCTGCAGTTTTTAAAAGTGGCTGTTGGATGATTCCTTCTCGTCTTCATCAGCCTCAGAATCCATGGATGATGACAGTCTGAGCCACGTCTACTGGAAGACGGCGCTGATCTCCGTGTCGGAGATGTAAGCGGGCCGGCCCGTTTCCGAGATCTCCAGAACAGGGTGGCAGTGGTGTGTAATGCAGATGGTGATTCTGATGCCAGGCTCAAGACACATGATGGTGATAGGTCCATTTCCCCAGGCTTTTTCATACTGCTCTGCTGTCTTTCATTGCAGTCATCCGTCAAAGCTTCAGGACAACATTCTGCCGCTGTCAAAAGAAGAGTTTGGCACCCTCTCTCAGCTGATCCACTCTGTAGACATGGACATGGACAGCACAGTAGGTGGAACAGCTTTCTGGGCTGTAACCCTCTAATCAGTCACTGTTATGGTGTTCCCATCATCATCTCCCAGCCATTTGTGTGTGTGAACCTGCAGTTTGTTTGACTACAGAAACAGACATTTGCTTTTGCCTTTAGTCTAAGGGCATATGCCATCTTGCTGTTGAACCATGATACGGCATAAGCCGATCGGCTTCTTAATGCTGAATCATGCTGTTCCGTTCCTCCTTCCTCCTGTCACTTCCTACAAGAGACTTCCTGGCATGCAGCTGGGAGTTGGTAAAGCAATTTATCATGTTCTGTACAGCTTTGCGTTGTTGTAAACACAGTTTATAAGCTGTCTCTACTAGGTCACATAAATTATCCATTATTCCCCCAGATGTCCACTGCCTTACAGAACTAACCTCCACTTCTGCTGCAACCTGCATTTGTCCAGCCTCCAGCTGCTTCTCCGGGACAGTGTCATCTACCAGGGACCATCTACTGTACCGTTCTGGTTGGACGTTCCTCCATTTTAATCTGATACAATAAATTGATTGTAGTATAATCAGTGTGTCTGCTTGCCTTTTTGAAATGGGTGCTTGAACTTAACTGATAGAAGCAGTTACCAAGGAGTTCTATTCAAAGCTTTATTTTCATATAAACACTCAAAATTTGAACATTGGGATCAGCTTAACCGCACTAGTAACTTGGCCATTTGGCAGTGGTATACAAGCCTAATTGGGGACTACTGTCAACCCCATCACATTCACCAGTTTCCCCACCTTGGTCATGTGGGCCTACAAGTGAAGCAGTGTTTGACCAAAAGTTCCACTGATTTTCTTTTGCCATCCTTCTGGTGGGAAGGTCTTAGGTCGCCCACACAAGGAAATGTTACTGTTGACCTTATTTCCACTGCACAACCTCTGCTCTCGTCTTGTTTATGTGGTTGTTTTAGGCCCAGCTGCCACCATTTTGATCTTTTCTTTTTTAAAAAAAAAAAAAAAAAAAAAAAAGTTTCTCCCCCACACACACAGACAAGTACAAGTTGGTCTTCCTATCTAAAGGGGACCGTTCATTTATTTCTATGGGAAAAACCCTAATCCCAATAACAACACCCGTAACCCCTATCCATCCCTAACCTTAACCACAAGTAACCAATCCAAATACAAGACTTTTGGTATTTTTTTGATTGCATTCACAGATTTTTATAAATTTGAGGTTATCCTAATGGGGACCTCAAAAGACGTCCATTAAAAGTAGGGAAATTCCAGGTTTAACTACACTGGGGACAATTTGGTCCTCAAATGTGATCTGTGCAAACCCACACACACACAGTTGGATGGGGTTTCGGGGTCTCTAGGGCACAGGCAGAAAAATGAATACTTTCAAAACCTGAATTTTAGCTTCAGCTCTGGCACTGTGAGGAAGCACACACCCGTGCACACACCTCTAGAGCTGCGGTCTCCAGATGCAGCGTCGACAGATGGCCTAGCTCACCATCTTAAGCAGAGAAACATATGACCTGGAACACTGGCCACTTAGCTTTGGGTTAATCTAACTAGACAGGTCCAGGGCTCATTGAGCCAGGATGCTGTGCCTGTGATCAGAGGGTTACCAGTGTAAATCCCAAGATATGCAGTGTAACCTCACCCTTGGGCACTTAAACCTCAAATTGTCTTACGCTGCTTTCAATTATGTGTTGCTTCAGATAAAAATCTGCTAAAATAAAACTTTAGTGATGAGATGCACCCTGCCCTAGAGCACAAAAATTGTTTTACAGTGAGCTGTGACCAGACCACATCCTGCCCTGAAGATAAACACTCGCTGTACAACAGCCTCACTGAATACAGAAAGTAGAAAAATACTGTCATTTAAGTAATTAAATACTACACCTAAAGGGGGCCTGATCCATACAAGGTGCGGTTCAGGCCGACTATACGCACACATTAGGTCTTTGTCCTCCGTATGTCAGCCAGAGGCAACCCCAGGTTCTTCACATGTTCCGCTCCTGAGTTTCAGCGATGGTGTCTGAACTTTGATATTCACAAGCTCCTTTTTAAAGGACTAGAGTCCTGTGAGGAGCTGTGCTTCCCTTAATCATGCTGATTGTCAGATAAGTGATGCTTTGTTAAACTAAACATAAATTACTACTCAATTTACATGCATATGGTGTTTCTACACAGAGATACACACAAAGCCCTTCAGTAAGGCTACAGCTGGTACTCCGCAGTCCAGCCTGACTATAATGAGTTCACTTCTTAAAGCGTTAAACACAGTAATTAACAAGAAAGGAAAAACTTTACATCCCTCTTCCACAGAAACACTGTGTAGCCTCAGCTGCATCTGGAGCCCTCTGCTGGTGGCACTGTCTGGTGCCACACCACACCTCCTACAGCATGCCATCCAGGTTCTTCTGTGCCGACTCCTTGTCTGTGGGGCCCTCTTGTGGGCTGTATGAGTTGTGGTACTCTTGGAGGATGGTCACCACGTCATGGTGCCCGAAGTGTATGGCCTCATCCATGGGGATGTTTCCCCAACTGAAGAGGGACAGGGAGAGGGGCTTTAACATCATGGAGGTATCCTGATGCCCAAAGTGGCATACCTTCAGATGGCTGCCAGGTCACACCTCGCATTTGGTCAACTCCTTCTCAGTTTTTCCCCCCCAGTCATTTTTCAGAACTTGGGACTCACAAAACCATTAAGGATGTAGACGTATAACGAGCAGACAACCACAATCAGGGGCAGATTAACCTCTCTGGGCCCACCCCAACAATGTAATGTCAATAGTCCACTAATTAATGCGGGGGGTGTTGCCTGTAAGCAACAAGCAAGGGGCTGGGATGTGCTGGTGGATCAATTTTCTCCTCAGGTCCAGACTAGACATTAATCCTCCGGCCAAAACAGACAGGCATTCAAACTCGATAGGAACATGATTAGCATGATCTTACCGGTCCCTGGGTACAGGGTTCACCTTGCAGGCCTCGAGCAGGAAGCGTACCACCTCTGTGTGTCCTGCGGAAACAGGGGCATGGGGATGAGTCTGTGGTCGTTAACACCATTGCTTCGTTTTACTGGCCAGCTGTGAGGCAGCAGGTGATATTATAAGCAGCACAGGCCCCGCCCACCTTCAGCCGCCGCAACATGTAGAGCTGTCCTGGAGTCATAGTCTCTCTGCTCCATATCCATGGAGGACAGTGCAAATCTGTGGAGAGGCGGTAGGGGGTCACCATGGAGAGCCAGGCAAGCCGTTACAAGGCGGACGGCCCAAGGTGGCGGGCGTACCTCCGCAGTGCAGAGACGTCCCCCGTGTAGGCGGCAAACAGCAGGTTGATGACAGACTTCACCTGCAGTGAGACACACCAGCTGTCTGAGGTCGGCCAGCACAGGCTGTGAGGGAACCGCTTATGTTTCAGAGAAAGGCTCATTTTAGCCACTGAGAGCAGCTGTGAGTTTCATCATACGCGTAAAAGGAACAAGAGCCACCCTCTGCAGAGGGATCTTGTGTTCAAAGTAACAGCAAGTTCAGAAGCAGAAGAAATTATATGTGCAGGCTACCATGGACACATCAATGTGCCATGTCTGAGGCTTTAAGGAAGGATTCATCTCAGGGCTGGGAGGTGGCTGCATGATGTCTAGCCACGAGATTATGAAATCTCAATTCCAAATTCACCTACTCCAGCTTTGTTAAAGGAGTATGATTTAGATAAAGGTCTCACACTCACACACACACACACACACACACACAGAGTGAATAAACTAACTACAAGGTCAGAAATATTATATAAATATATGAAGAGCGGTCCATATAGACAAGCCTGGCACCAGTATGTCTCACCACACAAGACTTGGGTAACATTCTGGATCACAGAGTATAACAGGGAGAGTGTACAGAAAGGTGGTTCTACAACACAGATGGAGAAGAAAAAGACAAGTACAGTCAAGACCACAGGATCTGTAACCCAGGGGCAAAGAGCCAGCTTTAAACTGGACATCATAAATTAAAATAGATCAACTGGGAAATTAAAACACAATGACACCTTAATCAGCATAACAGATGAGTGGGATTTCAAGTAAATTTATTAATGGAAAAATATGCATGCTGGAAGAACAAAATAAAAACAAGAACGGTACGGTTGTACACTAAGGTTACATACATTGTAGCCGTTACAAAAATAAATATATTTAAATATCAATAGGCTTCCTCATTGGAGTTTAAACAACTGAAAAATCCCCAGAAATATTAATATTGGTCCTTTATCATTAAATACATGTAAAAATCCCCTGCAATGACAGTTTCTTGTGCAACCATTTCAAGTAACCAAAAACAACAACAACAAAAAATCCCAAAACACAAACTGCCTGAAATGTTGAGTGTTGCTGGTATGAGGCTCCCGTGAGCATGTGGTTAGAGCTTAACATTGAGCATATTCAGTGTATCAAGTCCAGTTTAACTGCAGAAGATGAATAACAAACACAATGAACATATTAATGTAACAGCCTTAGGAAAGTGCACACAAACACCATAACTAAAAATGTATCACATCACATACAGTTTGAAAAGCCAGAAGGCTGTACCAGTAATTGCAAACGGCCGGGGTTGACCGGGACCAGGGAGCCAAGTTCAAACAGGAGGAACACAGAGCGGCCAGAACCTCACAGGCCCATGTGAGGAATAGAACCAAACCTGCCCTGCCACACACCCCTAGCATATTGCTCCCCTGACCTTCAGAAACGTACCCAAAAAAACCACACTGCATAACTTCGCATAAGCGGTCAGTTATGGCTACTGCTAGCAGCGTGCGCATTTCACCCTGAGCTCAGAGAATATACTGGTGCTCACAACAATCACAGGAAAAGGATACAGTGACCCCAGAACAGTATAACACCAGTAACATTTACACCTCTTGAAATTATTTACATATACATTCTTACAGGGGCGGGCAGGACGTTCCCCTTCTTCACTGAGGTGGTGGTGCCCTCTAGTGGCTGTCCTGAACACCCTCCATCCTATAGACTACATTGGTGGAGCTGTCCTCATTGCACTCTGTGGCGGACACCATTGTCCACAGTGTCCCTGAGAACCAGCTCTTGCTGAAGACTCTCGTAATCCATTGATCCGAAGGTGTGCTGCTGTTTCAAGCAACGCAGACACATCATTAGTCTGTTAGTATCGGTATAAAGCTTTTTGTGTATAAAGATGGCTCTGTTTGGGACAGGCTGTGACGTTCACTTAACCATCAGCTATAAGCGGACGTGCGCACACACACAGACACACACACACACACACACACACACACACACACACACACGCTTCTCATTATATCTTTGTGGGGACATTTCTAAGGGGAAAACTCTAATCTGAACATCCCCTACCCAGCCCTAGCCAAACAAAATATGGGACTTTTGGCATTTTGATTGTATTCACAGATCTTTGTGGGGACCTGAAAAATGGTCCCCACAAAGTCAAAAAAACATAATCACACACACAAGCGCACACACACACACACACACACACGAGCCTTTCAGGTAACTCAAATGACTTCATCCCCCATACTGCCCTCAGGTCACTTAGGCTGGTAGGGCTACAGCAGACCCTACAGCGACAGTGCAGTGGCATATCTGATACTGAAGCTGACAGCATGTCCTTGTAGAAGTCTTACATAAGAACATAAGAACTATACAAACGAGAGGAGGCCATTCGGCCCATCAAGCCCGCTTGGGGAGAACTTAACTAATAGCTCAGAGTTGTTAAAATCTTATCTAGCTCTGATTTGAACAGATCTATTAGGGCAAAGTAGCCATTTGTACACCTCCTGGTGGAGTGGGGACTGGGGAAAGGAAGCACGTACTCACCCGCTGGTCACCTCCTTCCCTTCGTGGATCCAGCTTCTTTGCAAAGTGCCTCAGGTTGTCATAGTTGTGGAAGTTAAAGAGGGATACCAGGTCCTGAGAGAAATGATGGGGTCATATAACGGGGGGGCAGATGCAAGGAAAGTCCTTTAATTGTTGCCTCAGTCAAACGTCACCTTTATACCCAGCAAAAGCATTACTCTAGCATGTTTGAAGTCTAAATCTCAGTTCAGAGATACTATGCTATGCCCTGTGCCCTGTCAGAGGTGCACCAATAGATTTATGGAGCACTTAACAGTGAATATACTGTGCTATATGGAGCCTAGGAGCAAGCAGTGAGACTGAATGAATACAAGATGGCCTCATTGTATTATGTGGGAGTGACAGACAATGGGCTTTAAATCCCACAGAAACACAGAGAGTACTGAAGAGGCTACCAAATAATATGGCATTATGGATAATTACAGCACACTACCTAAACACCATTATTCCTCCCAAGAGCATGGCCTGTATGCTCCCCCCACCTACCGTGCAGAATTGGATGCCCCGCACGCTATTGCCCAGCTTGTCCAGAGGGGGGGACCAACACATGATTCCCATGACATTGGGCACCACCAGAAGGATTCCCCCTGCCACACCAGATTTGGATGGCAGCCCCACCTACAGCAGTCACACAAGGTGAAGAGGCCATGCTTATTTACCTAAATACAGAAACCAGCTGGGATGGTAAATGTGGCAGTACCAGACAATTCCACCAGGGGGGACTCACGTGGAAAGCAAACTGGCCAGAGAAGTCGTACATGCCACAGGAGTGCATGAGGCTCAGTGTGTTGCGCACGGCTTCAGGGCTGAGCACACGCTCGCCCGTGATGGGGCAGAAGCCACCGTTGGCCAGTGTGGCAGCCATGACGCTGGCGCTTTCGCAGGTCACCTCGATGGAGCAGAGCTGTGTACAGCATAAAAAAAAACAGAGCTTATTTATGACTCTGGAATGGCACAGCCATGCATACAGAATGATAGCCTTGCCATAGTGCAAAGGATTGGCACACTTCATATAACAGTTCTGCGAAAAGCATTCCACCAATACAATACTGCAGTGTGACAATACACATTGCACCCGGAACATTCTGGTGGCTGCAGGTTTGTTTAAATGTTAGTTTTTTTCAGTTCAGATATAAATCTAACCTTCCCTCAGACAGCACTGGCATTAGTAAATGAGACCCAGTAGAGTGACCATAACCACGTTCTGCTCTGGAGCTGCTCACCTGGAAGTAGAAGTCCAGGATGGAGGTCATATCTGTGCCTTCTGGGAAACACTACGAAGAGCAAGAGGGGTAGACAGACAGACATATATTATGTAAGCTCAACATTCCAGAAACTTCCACCCAAGAACCACAGGAGGTATGGGTGCCTGCAATAGAGCCCACATTTCCTATCAAAAGTACAACCCAAATTACCTACAGAAGTAGAAAGAGGAGCAAGTTCAACCACTTGGGACTGTTTTTAAAGGTAGAATGAATAAATCATGAGGTAGAGAATACAAATAAAAACCTCAAAGCTGAGCCACAGAGAGCTGCTCACTGTGACAAGAACCCAGCCCAATGACAGCTGGGCATCAGACTCGTGACGGCGGAAGTGAGGGACTGGGCTCCCAACCCCTGAGTTCTAAATTCCTTGGCTCCTTATTACCTTCTTCTCCTTCAAGTAGTAGCCGATGGCAAAGTTTCTGTCTCCAGACTCGCGCTCTGATTGGAATCTGGGTCAAACAGAGGCACATGCTGCACAAGTCCCTCATACCAACACTGTATTCACATCATTCTGATTTACTTCATGTTAATTACAGCCCCTGGGCCCAGGGATACAGACACCAGCACTCAGAGAAGGGCAATATTAATCTCAGCCACCAATACAACTAAATAAAGTATGTCACATGGTCAGTACTGTGGAATGACATCATATCTCCCATTAAGCTGACTGTTCAGCATCAGTGTGTTTCACAACTACACAAATAGACCCTGTGTGCTGTGAGTGTGTAGTGGGACTAAGAAACACTGGCCCGTGGTGAGAAGCTTGCGGCCCGATGCTTACGTGGCATTGCTGAAGCCCACATACTCGTTTCCCGCCATTTTGTTCAAGAAGTTCATGACCTGCATGGCAGCACGACATTGGCCTTAATACTGAAATACTGATCAAATATTTTACAAAATAAACGCCACGCTTACTTACATAGTCAAACTTCTCAGCATTACTTGCTCCTTGCTGGATGATAAGAGAAAACAATGAAATATCAATTAAAAAACACACACACACACACACACACACACACACACACACACACACACACACACACACACACACACACACACACAC
>JABFEA020000001.1:53090804-53101171 GCA_019775915.2 Cyphomyrus plagiostoma | reverse complement strand
CACACACACACACACACACACACACACACACACACACACACACACACACACACACACACACACACACACACAGACATGTAGCTCTGACAGACTAAAAAGACAGATACAGTGGTACCTCAAAACTTGAACTTAATCCGTTCAGAACTCTGGTTCGAATCCGAAAAAGTTTGAGTTCTGATCGAATAATATCAATAAAAATAAATGTATCCAAACAATGTGCAAAGCCTACCAAAATGATATAAAGTACACTGTATTACCTGATATTTTGAATAAAAAAAGCACCATCACCAACAAAACAATGCTATCACAGCAAATTCAAGGCTGAGACTGAAGTGTTACCCTTTGATTAAGCTGAGAGACATGCCGTGTGACTCATTTCCCGTTGTGTACAAGTTATCTTAGGTCGGCGTTCACAGTTCAACTTCTGAGATTCAGATCGAGTTCTAGGTTATTTTTTTCTAACTGTTTGGTTCGACTTTTAAGAAAAGAGTTCTAATGGGTTTCAGTACTGAGGTACAAACTGTAACCCCAAACATTCTCTCCACCACACAGCATGGTCTGAACCGTGACCTATTCTATTCCTGTATGACGGCTGTCTACAGACAAATAGTAAAGGAAAATGGTACATAGGGAAGAGAGCAGAATAAGGGCAGGGTTTGTTAATGATAAACAAAGGCGTTAAAAGAGCCAACATAGCTTTCGCTCAAAATCCCAAAGACCACCATGAACTATAAGAGTCCTTAGGGGGTAGCACACTGCTGAGTGCAGGAGTAAACAGGAGCAGATTAAGGCCACCCAGGGTAATCTCCATGGCCAATACATCAAAACCGATTATTGCAGAGCGAGCTGACAGCCCGGGACTGAAGCAGACAGGAAGAGGATGGGATGCGGTGGTGACAAGGTCATAGATATATGTCCCTCTGTTATTAAGACTGGAAAAAGGAGGGGAAAATGAAGATCACTTAATACGCAAGTGAGGAAAATGATCAATGATCAGTGTTAGTGAAATAAATATGAGACAGATTCCAGTTAGCTTTTCCATTTAATCTTATTGTATCAGTGTTATTGTTTAGAAAGCAGCCATAAAGTGACTTTAAAGGGTCAAGTTGGCCCAACTACTGCTATGTGCTAAAAGTGAGCCAGCCAGCCAAACAAACTGAGCACTAAATTGCTGCAAATCAATGTGTTGATTACTAGACACATGCCTGTATATAGAAGATGCAAGGTTTATTGACAGTAACTGACCCGGATGGCTTGACTTTCAACTGAAGCATGGTGGTGCCATGCTAGTAAATCTCAGCATACAGGAAGTGATCAGATGACCAATATGTGCCCTGACCCAAAAACAGGAAGTCACACACCGTGACCTGACTGGCTGCTACTGACTGCAGCCAGAGACGCACTGGCCAAGGGAAAAGGTCTCACACTTAACTGCATGGAGATGAAATGGACCTCCTTTTTTCATTAGAGAAGGAAAAATTGGAACGCAGAGCGAGGTCAGCGGGGAACCTGGAGTTTAGGCTAGAATGTATGTGACATACATTCAGACGTGGGATACACTTGTCCTGAGGGGGATAGGACTTTATTCCTGACGCTCCTCCAATACACAATCAGAGGTAAATTCAGAGCCACTCCATCCTAAAAATGTGACAAGTAAACAAACATTGCCATAGACCAGGTCCTGTAGAGTGGCAACATATGCAGGATGTGCCTGTTAAACCTCTGCCTGCACTCCTGCTTTGGCAGCAATTATCTGAATTTAGCAGTTCCTCGTAGACTGAAAAGCCTTGTGCGAGCATGCACACACACATGCATAGATTAGGTATTTATACATATTTGCAGGGACAATCTATTCATTTCTAGGGCCAAAACCCTAATCCCAACTATGACAACCTTGATCCCTACCCAGCCCTACCCTTAACCATAAATAACCAAAGAAAAGACTTTCAGCATTTTTAGTTTTTTGACTGCATTCACAGATTTTTATGAAACTGAATTTCCTCTTGTGAGGACTGGAAACATATCCTCACAAGGTCAAAATAGCAGTTTTTTTCACATTGTTGAGACAAACCCACACAGAGGCAGAGCTGGGGGCAGCCTCTGGCCTCTCACCTTGATTAAGGACGTACACACGATGGCACCAGCGTTCACCATGGGGTTATGGGGCTTGTCTGTGGGCAGAGAGACAAGGTGTTTGGAACTCAATGCACATGGTCAGGTGACCCGTTAAGTGAATACTGAAATGGTCAGTAGGTCCTTGTAAAGGGCTTCCTCCTGGAACTCCTGGTCTATCCGCAAAAAGTGGCCATTTGTACACCTCCCACAGGGGGTGGGGTGGGGGCCACATCTGTCAGAAGCAGCTGACATACTGAGGCCACTGGAGCCACAAACAAGGTGGCCATTTGTAAGGTGTTTTTTTGCTGCTAACAGGAGGTTTTATTGTGAAAGAGCTGCGTAGCTTACACTCACAGATGAGGTTCTGATAAAAGGTGGTCTAGAGTTATTACTTATTGCTCATAATCATTTGAAACAGAACCAAACCAGTCAACTTGTTCTGGGTTCGACCCTATAGAGCAGTTTCCTTCTGGGACACAGTGGGGCCCTGTGTGGAGCGTGACCACAGCACACTCATCAACCCAGACTCCTTCATTAAACTTTCATCTCGCTGCTACAGCAACAGAGCACCACAGAATGGCCGTCCGCCTTGGCCCAAATTCACACTACGGTTTTGTTTCACAGATGAATCTGGGCAAAAATTTACACCCATCATGTGTGTGTATGGAAGGTCCCACCATGTCAGCTTGCATGGCGAGTTATTGTGGAGATGGGCTCCCTCACCCTCCTCATTGAGAAACAGCTTGTTGAAGCGCAGGCCACTAGGCTCCTTGCCGATGAAGCGGTGCACGTACTCCGTGCCATGGTCGTGCACAGCAATGGCATACTTCAGCGGCTTCACGCATGACTGCAGGCAAAAGGGCACTTTGGTGTCACCCACTGTGTACCTGGGGGGATGCACCAGTGAGTCATTCAATGACAAGAAGCATAATGAAAACACACAGGGCAAGAGACTGATAAACCACAGCAGCAATAATTAGTGATGCGTCGATAAGCAAATTTTTATTGATACCAATAGCCAATTGTTCTGGAAACCTATACCAATACAGATTGTTTGGGTGGGTGGAGTGTCCCTTTAAACTAATGTAGGCAGAACCCCCAAACAAACAAAACAAACAAATAGAATGAATTTCACAATCATGGAATATAACACGTTGACAACCACACTGCAGTGCGGTTGTACCCAAAACAAGGGTTCACCAGATAGTTTCATTAGTCTGAACAGAGAGGGTTGGTTTAATTTGTTCCGCAGGGTACAGCAGCATCACACCGCCTACCTCTGACCATCAACTGTGCAGAGCGACACAGCCCACAGATCAGGGCTGAACCTAGCAAGTTGAGGAATGTAGTCCGCCACCTGTAGGGCACAGAAGGGATCTCCTCAAGGGTTTGGATTGCTCAAATACACAATGTATGTTTTGTGGCCATGGGCAGCCAGCAGCTAGGGGGTGCTGTGACCCACCTGTCCTCCAGACAGATTCCTGGCACTCTCGTAGAGCTCATCGATGTGCGACGTGAAGGACAGAAAGTCAGGGATGACAAACTTCTTGCGGAAGGCCTGGGTGAGCAGGACAATGTTGCTCTGAACACACCTGCAGAGGGACCACAGATTTCTGGGGGGTGTCCACCACAACAAAGGCCTGCCACACAACTCACTTTTGGGGGAGCCCTGACTCACTTTTTGAAGAGGTGCCGGTCAAGCATGACGCTATCGGACGTGGATTTCAGGGAGACCTTCAGCATCTCCATACACTCCTTCAGCCGAGGATCTCCAGTCCGTAAACCCGTAGCCTTCAGGGCCTTGAAAGTACAGTTAAATAGCAAGCTTACAATAGAGTGAAGAGTTACAATTTATATGTGCTCCTTGGGATCTGAACCCACAACCTTTGAATTGTTAGCACAACGCTCTACTTATAGAGCTATAGAAGCAGATAAGTAGTGTGTGAGGCTAATTCCTTCAACAAAGCAAACTCCCCCAGATTAAAGCAGCCGACAGTGTAGGGTTCTGAAACCCACATAAAAATAAATGAGGAGCGTCAGTTAAGTTACAATAACATTTTCATGATGAGCAATGGGAGCTGTGGAATATGAACTGCTGGGAGTGGGGATTGTAAGGAGTCTAGTAACTTCTGACTGATTCCATAACCAGCCACTCACAGTGATGAATTTGTGGGCTGGGATCTTCTCCTGGCCCTCAGCGATGGTGTAGAAGAGCAGATCTTCCAGAGAGGGCAGGATGCCTGCTTTCCTTCTCCTGAGAGAACAACATCCAATGTTAAGGAGAAGGGGTCAATACTCTGAAGATGTAAAATCCACAGAGACTGCAGGAGGAACAGATAGGCTGTAGGGGGAGCAGTGGGAAGATGGATTCACACTGCCAGCTTCAAGGAGTGCATTTCAACATGGCTTCCATGCAAATGACATTATTCTGGGACAGTTATGCAAGGTTCTGCCCCATTCTTGGGCAGGTGGATTCTGGTCCTTGATTGTAGTGTGATATCATGTTCTACCCCGACCTCGCAAGTTGCTATCCTATAAAATGAATGACTGCTGTATTTTGTGGTGAAACCATATGGAACATCAATCCTGTCAAGAAATGTATTTCATGATCAGGTAACCAAGTGTTAACAAGCATGCTGAAGGTAGCTGGTTGAAATGCATTCATTGAAATTAGCTGGGGGGTGTCAACAGTATTCATAGCTGTAGAGCTTCTGACAATCCCCTAGATAGATGCCATATGTGTTTTGATTTGAGTGTTGAAGCTCAGTTCATCAAAGTTAGACAAGACAGGGGACGGCACATACAACACAGAAACCCAGATAATGACCAAAAGACCTTGCCCATCACCACACAATGGGCAGACAGATGACCGCATGAAGCAAAGGAAAAGCATCTCACCACACACAGTGAATTCCCACACTGAGCTGCAGTGAGGTGCCAGTATCAGGTGTTCGCATTTAAAAACAAATATTAAAAGCAGGGTTGGATGAAGCAGATAGGTTTGACTGGTCCCAAAGAGAAAGCCAGGATCACAAAAGTGGGTTATTCTGAAGGAATTATGGGAGAATTAAGATGGCAGGACAGTGATATTTGAAGGTTAGGATAGTTACAAGTTACAAGGTACAAAGGCAATAGAGAGAGACATTTTAGAATTTACTTACATTTTTTTAGAAAACCAAGCAGACAAACAAAAAGAAAGACAAAAATTAGGTTTTAAATACAAATGTTTAAACAAAACATGATGTGGATAGACTCAAGCAGATGAAATCCAACGTGATATTCCTCCAGGAAACACATATATTGAAAGACGATACTGGTAGAGTTACAAGAAGGTGGCCAGGACAGTTATAATCAGTGTCTTTCACTACTTGTGCTAGAGGTGTCAAATCAACTGCATGTTAACTTAAAGAACAGTATGTTGATAATTATGGGACATATTTCATTCTAAATGGTACAATACTATCCATCCAGCTCACTTTTATTTGCGTATACACTCCTAACGAGGACAATACAATTTTTATGGTAATCTCTTCCTGTGCTTTTCCTCCTTTCCTGGTGAATTCATTATGGGTGGTGATTTTAACTATGTATTGGACCCGAGAAAAGATCTATGCACGGGCATGGGAGATGTCCAGGAAAATTATAAAGAATTTCATGATTGACCTAAATTTAAGAGATTTGGAGACATCTTAATCCAAGGAAATTAGAGTACTATTGCCAGTCGAGTACATATAAAACATACTCTAGAATAGGCTACTTTTTGATTTCCAAAACATTGGCATCTAAAATTGGAAAATTCTGGTACAGTATTATACACCAGACTCCCTTACTTTGCAGACAAATTATTTAAACCCCTCTGAATTTAGATTTTAGTTTCAAGCTACTTGGCTGAAATCCCCAGAATTTGTAGAATTCATGGGCAGGAAGATTAAAGAAATTTTTTACTTTTAATACCAATCAAACAGATGCACTAGCTAAATGGGAAGCATTGCAGCAATTCTGTGAAACAAAAACAACTCCCCACACTAAAACCTCAATTTAATGAATTAACCACAAATAAAACAGCCAACAGTTTAATGTGGTTAAAACAGTCCTACTATGACCAGGGAGAAAAGCCTGGGAAGCTATTAACATGGAGAATAAAACAAATACATACAGATAGAGCTATTAATTCAGTTGTAAACAAGAATGGTTTAAGCCTGCTGGACCCACTTGAAATAAATAAATAAATATTATGAAAGTCTTTATAAGTCTCAATATTTGGACTCTAATGAAACACATAATTATTCTCTAGATAAACTCCAGAAGTTGTCTCTTGAAGAAGTCTGAAGGAGTGTAGTGTAAGAGTAGTGGGAAAGCCCCAGGACCCGATGGCCTGCCCATCGAAACCTATAAAACATTTCCAGAAAAGCTTCTACCACACCATCTTGAAGTGTTTAATGAATATTTGGATAAAAGAATGCTACCTCTGTCATTGATATCTGCTGTAATCACACTCATCCTAAAGCCTAGCAAGCCCCCCACATAAATGATATATCGAACTATATCTCATGTCATGTGATACAAAAATTCTTTGCAAAGCCCTGACGATTGAGATTTACGTCCCAAGGTTAATAACGAGTGATCAAAACGGCCATGTGCCTGGCAGGCAGGCATTCCATAATACACGCAGAATTATAAATGTATTACATACAAAAGAAGAGGCTTAAAGACCATGCAGTTTTGTCATGGGATGCTGAAAAAGCCTTTGAAGGAATTGAGTGGCGATATCTGTTTGACGTACCTAAAAGATTTGGACTTGGAGAAGGATATCTTCGATGGTTCAAATTACTAGACACTGAACCATTAGCAGAAACTGAACCAAACAATCAAGTCTCCAGAGCTATTAACCTCAGTCGAGGTACTCGACAGGGGTGCCCATTGTTGCCTTTGTTGGTTCCGTTTGCAATTGAACCTTTAGCTATGGCAATTCGGAATAGTTAGGATATAAAGGGCATAAAAATTGGGGAGAGAGAACATTGTACATCCTTATTTGCAGACGCATAGTTTTGTTTCTTGCAGAACCAAGAAACCCAGCATTAGAAAATATATTGAGAATTTTTGGGGAGTTTTATGGTTACAAAATCAACAAGAATAAAAGTGTCTTGATGATGTTAAATACAGAGGAGAGAGCCTGAATACATACACAATTTGCTAATTCATCCAAAGGTTTTATTTATCTGGGCATCAAAATATAATCAAATATAATTAAAAAAAACCCCAATATAACTAACATTGTCTCCACCAGCAAGGATGCACTACTTAATGACATCATAGAGCTCTTTATGATAGATCACATTAACAGTAAGATGGTTGTTCTACCTAAATTCTTATACCCGTTTCAAACAATTCCACTCCCACTGCCAAATACCATTTTCTCCACTCAAAAAAATATTGCCAAATTTTGAAATGTCCTCGACTACGTTTATCTCTTCTTTACCAGCCATATGTTCGTAGAGGGACGAAACTGCCAAACCTGACATTATATTATTACTGGGCAACAACAGGCTGCCATGTTGTACTTCTCCATAATAGATTTCCCAGGCTTGTGGAATCTATTGTGGGGGAATCATGGTTTGGTATATAAAAAAACTGAAATAGAACTTCCTTTGCAGTTATAAATGTATTCCTCGCCAACTAAAAGCCTTATAAAGCCTACCAACAACCCCTTTCTTAGAAATACTATATCAGTCTGGCATGAAGCACATGCTTTTTTAAGTGAACTCGTATCTCTGTCTACAGAGTCACCAATCTGAGGAAATACCAGTTTTACCCCTGGAAGGAAGAATATGGGATTTAAAATTCTGATGTATAAAGGTATAGGTAAACTGGTTGATATGTACAATAAAGGTGTGCTTATGTCTTTTTCACAACTAGTTAAAAAATTTGCTCTTCTGCAGAAACACTTTTACAAATAGGTCTATTTACAAATAAGAAATTTTATATACTCTCAAATTAAAATATACTCTGAGCAAGCTGCTCTAAAGCATACGAATGATAGAGGAAGTGTGTTTATTTTATAATGTGCTTCTAAACAAATCAAGAGAAAATTCCTTTAGGTATTTATCTGCATGGGAGACTGGCCTTTAGACTTAAATTACTAAAGATGAAGCATGTTTTCTAGCTCAAACCAATTCAATTAATACTAGATGCTAGTGTTGTCAAAAGACCCGGTACTTCGGTTAAAAAATGTAAATGTTACGCTTCCAGGTTTACTGAAGTACCGATGGTACCGAGCACCCGGTCAACCCGGTCCTTGCTGCGCTATCCGATAAGTGCGTATTGTGCATTTGGGTCTTCTTAGTAAAAGCACATAGTCACGGTGCTGCTGATGAGGCGGCTCTGAATCCGCTCGTTGAAAAGAAAGGAACAAAGAGCCACGTGTGGAAGTATTTTGTTTTTTCGGCTGATGACAAGGGCAACATCATTGATCACCAGAAACCTATTTGCAAGTGGTGTCATCGAAGTTTTATGTCAAAAGGAGGAAATACATCGAACCTTATAAAACACCTCAAAGACCGTCAACCAGATTTAATGCAGGTAAGTATTTAATTCAAGCAGGTAAGTTTGAATTTTTTATATTTAGATCTTTTGTTATCAAAAAATATACCCTATATTAATTTAAATGTTGGATTGAAATAAACATTGCCATTTGCTTAGTTAATCGTTAGGATAAGCGCAGCTAATGCTAACGCGAGTATCGAAAAATATAGTTTCTTTATTAACTATTTAATGCTCCTACAGCGTTTAAAACAGGATATAATAGCGTACTATTTTTACACACCAGAGGCTTTTAAATGACCGGTGTAGCCAAAATATGTGTGTTAGAAAACAAATGTATGGTTAATGTTTGTATCTTTAAAATCGGTCCATCAGAAAAGCAGTTCTAGGTTATGAAATATGGTTTGCGCAGTTTGATTGAATAAAAGTCCAGTCAAATACAGTCCTGTATAGTTTGGTAAGGCTTTACAGTAAGATAACATTCATTTACATGACTTCATATGTTATTTAACATCAAGTTACAGTGAGTGAACATTAATGTGTGTGAATGTTATTTTATACAAACACTTGATCGTTCATGTTTGTTTATTGTGCATTAAGTAATGTCAACTGTCACAACTTTTAATTTAATTAAGAAGAATAGTTGCTGTATAACACTCGTTTATTGTTAAGTCATGATAAATGGAATCTTTTCGTGTTTTTAATAATACAGTTTCCTTCTGTGTAAAATTGATATACACTTGATAAGTAACTTTATCTAAATTTATTATAAAAGCTGAGGTTTGTTATTTACTGAAAAGCTACATATAAAATTCATACAAAATTGTTTACTGAAGGATATTATATTTTCCTTTTACAGCTGCAGTCTGAGGAAGACCATGAACCACGAAAGCAAACTCCTGACTGTTCAGTCATGGCATATTTTGTTTAATTTATACAAATGTTTAAGATTATAAATAAGAAGAGTGTGTTATTCAGTCATGTTTGTTTAATTATTGTTTGTTATTAATAAAAATAGCTTGTTGTTCAATTCTTGTTTTTGTGTTTTGCTTTGGTACCAAAATTGGTACCGAGAACCGTGGATTTTCACTGGTATTGGTACCGAATACTGAAATTTTGGTACCATAACAACACTACTAGATGCAAATTGCTTCAATACAAATGTGTTATGAGAATCTACATAACATCGGTCAAACTGCACAGATTTATACAGTATACCAGATACATGTTTAAAGTGCAACAAAGCAGTTGGTACCCTTTTTCAGTGTATGTGAAAATGTAAGGAAGTATTTTGGAAGGATGTGCTTCAACTAATCTCCAATCTAACTATGGAAGCCAACCCAACTGGTTCCTAAACTATGTCTACTGCATATCTATTTTGCTGATTTAAATGAGTGTACAAAAAATGCAAAATAATTCATTTTGGTTTACTAGATGCCAAAAAAAATTATGTGGAAAGATGTGGGAATACATCTGCCTTATGGGTCAAGGAGATGCTGATTAACCTTGCATTAGAAAAACTGACATATATAATAAGAGGGAAAACCAAAGACTTCTTTGATTTATGGAGAAGATTTTTACAATTTGTATCTGTATGAGGTAGGATGTGAATATAGAGGAGAAGACTGGTATATCTGTGCATGTGTGGGTGACTGGTGTGTGAGTGTGCCCTGCGATGGGCTGGCCCCCCATCCAGGGTTGTTCCCTGCCTC
>JABFEA020000001.1:53067927-53079614 GCA_019775915.2 Cyphomyrus plagiostoma | reverse complement strand
ATATATCGGCCATCGGCTGACCCTGACTCCAAAATATCGGCATCGGCTACTGAAAAACCCATATCGGTCGACCTCTACTTCAGACACAATACAAATTTACTGGACACACCGTCGAGTGGCCGGTGGAAGTCTGAGAGACTGAGATCTGGCATGGCCTGGGAGTGTGGCCCTCAGGTAAACTATACAGTAGGTCAACAGTGAGGGAGAACCTCAGGATCCACAACTGGTATGCCCAAATCTACCTTTACTTTCCATAATCTATCTATAGTAAAGACTGTCATAGAGGGTAGCCCTACTGCTACTGTGGAAAAACCTGTAAATTCAGTACATTAGTGCCCTGCCCCGATTAGGTCCATGATCCTCGGGATGGAAAGTCACATATATCCTGAAACACATTCACAGCAATTAGCAAATTAGACCGGGTGTAACTGGAATACAGAGGGAAAGAGAGGGGAACAGAAAGTTAGCCTTTCAACACTCTGCTTGTTTCTGACGTAAACATCAGGCACATGCTCTATTACTTATTTATTTACTTATGCATGTGCTGCAGCCCGATCATGGTTTACAGGGTCAGCAGAGCCTTAAGCTGTAAGGGATAAAACAGGCTTTCTGCATTGTGCAGGGAGGGGGGCAAAGACTGCAACAGACAGAAACTAAATGTACCGATCTGATATTTCGATCGGTATCGGCCATGCGTGACTGATCCACATCCTATACTTACTTACTTAGTTTTTGGCAATCTCTAAAAAGATAGATTTAACACGAAATAGGAGCTATTTTTACAATCAATCGCACGACAGCTCTTTCCCATTTTACATGTGTTTTTTGCGGCATTCAAATCGAACGCTAATGCTGCCCCTCAGTCTTTTTTGCTACTCAGTGGGTGTGAGTACAGTGACTTCCGCCTGCTGTGACGTCACGTGCATACCGTTCGCAGTACGAGGAGCGTAAGATAAGATGTGACGATCTGAGAGTATTTTACACTTTTAACAGAAACCAGTAGCACATCGGTTTGAAATCTTTATTAAATAAAGTTTTGAGAGGTGAGAACAGCAGTTAATGGTCAATCTCACTTAATAAAGCGCACACAACTGTGCAAGAAAAAAAGCTACTTAAAAATGTAACTTGGACTGTTTTGTGATATCATTGCAGCTTGTGATACAAGAGGGGCTGCCATCGCAACAAAGTGTAACTGAGCTGACGGCAATGGGAGAAAAGTTGTTAAAATTTTAACCATTCACCACTTTTGTAAACTTGCTTTTAAGATATTCATATTGAACTGCAAATGCCTCAAAAACGTTTAAAGCAAGATGTAAAAACAAGGTGGAACAGTACATTATGTATGTTTTTAGTAGCCTAATTAAATATTTTTCATCATACATTTTTTCCATCTGTATTTACAGCTTAAAAAAATAATATATAAAGTATAACAAAGTAAAAAGTCCTCTTGTATCGGAATCTGTATTGGTGTAGGCAGTTGTGAATCGGGATTGGATCAGAACTGAAAAAATGCCCTAACAGAAACTGTGTGTGACTCAGTCAGCTGTCATGGAAACAGAGGTATAAAGCATCAGAGGTACATACAGGCAAATCTCCCCTGACCAGAGAATAACCCAAAAAAGCTGTTCTCAACCCCACGCCAACTCAGGGTGTCACCTTCACCCAGTGCCATCCCACTCCTACAAGCTACCATACCCATTTAACTCACTGGATCAATTCACTCACACACTGGTTAAATGGAGTCCTGGAGGGCAGCCCAAAATCAAAGGAAGTACAGTAAATACAGTACCACCCCCTTAAACACAACAACATGGTCCGATGACATGAAAAGTGGTCAAGAAGACGTCAACAGTCATGCAAGAGAGAGACAAGAGGATGTAGGGGAGTCCCACTCAAATCACACACGTGCCACCCATTGAGAGCAAGCGGAGGTCAAACTAACCAGTGTTGCGAAACGTCGATGGCAAATCTTTACTGCCTTCACCAAAGAGGAGCTCAGAATTAGCCCTATTAGCACACTGCCACCATAGGCATGACACAGCATTAATGTGATTATCCATTAACTTACTTACAGCACACCATCCAGCATATGGGGTTCTTCAATCTTTAACTTCTGGCCTACAGCTGCACTCTGTGTGACCTCCCCAGATCAATCAGCCTTCTATAAGAATATAAGAAATTTACAAAACGGGAGGGGGCCATGTGGCCCATCAAGCTCGTTTGGGGAGGACTTAACTAATAGCTCAGAGTTGTTAAAATCTTATCTAGCTCTGATTTAAAGGAACCCAGGGATTTAGCCTCCGCTCCATCATCCGCTGACATTCTGGAATGCAGTATTGTAAGGATACCAGAATCATGACTTCGATACGATACCTTCCTAAAATATTTAGATACCAGGGGTTGCAAAATCGGTAGCCCGATGACCCAGGGCTATCAACTTTTCCCATCCACTACCAAAGTATAGCACCACCCTGCCCGATGGGCTATCTGAAATTATATTTTGTGTGAAATCAAATTCCCTCCTTTATTTGCTTTGTCCACTCTCATGTATTGCTATCTGAATGGAAAAAAAGATCACGCAACAGACAGGTTTGTAATCATGATGATTTGTCCACAGAGACATGTACGCCTGCATGAATGTATAATGAGTTTATTTCTCTCTTTCATATGATGTTTGGCAAACAATTAATGCATTGCTGCCAACCCCTGTAAATGAGTGTAGTTCTCACTTTTTTTAGGGCACTTTTCCACGGTACCAACTATTGGACTTTTGGTGTTGGTTTTCCACTGGCCGAATGACACATGGGGTATTTTGTACTGAATTTAAAAAATGACTAATATATCATATGGCAGGACGATGTGCAATACATATTAAAACCAACACTGCATATTATGCACATGTAATTCTTACATCACTAGTCAGCTAGATTAAGATCAGGCTTCTTCTTACTTTCTTTTCAATTCTGTATGGATATTATGGTGCAGGGAGTTTAAGTTTAGTTGAAACTTTTTTACAGTATCCTAAGAAAAAAAATTTGGCTTTACAATTTTAATGATTCCTTTTCAAGATTATTCAAGATTAAAAATCAGTTTAAAAGTTTAAAAGCTTTTGCTTGTACGCCATATGTCTTCGCTGAAACAAACATGAACATTCTCTTCTACGGGTTTATAAAAAATGCATGCAGAATTCCTTTTTATGGTTTATAAATACCCTAATATTTATTACAACAAAATTTCATTGTGATATTTGAAAATTTTCCGATACAGCATTGTCCTGGTGCTGTTGTATCTGTTTTTCCTACCAAATTACAATTAAAACTTGTCCTTTAATTCATTTGTCCAGGCTTTCATTATTATTACCTATATTGTTACTTTTATTGCAGTTTTCTGAGTTTGCAACTTTTTTTAATACATTAGTTGTATTTTATTTCAGGGACAGGCTATTTGCATAACCAATCAATAAAGAAAGCATTTAAAGTCCCACCCCAAAGTAACAAAAAAGTACCCCAGCTGGTTTGGCACTTTAGGTACTAGAACTTTTGGTAGGCCTACTGGTACTGGACTGTAAGTTAATGGAAAAGGTTTGGCATCTGGTGCAGTGGAAAAGCGCCCTCAGATTCAGACACAAGACTGATTCATGTTTAAATTCATCATATTATTCATACAATTTTCAATTCAGTTTGAATTGAACTGCATATTGATATTGATGATTGTTACTTATTGTACAATAATTTATATAAAATTGTTACTATTTGTGTTTGGAAAATAAATGTTTTTGATTTCGTCTATATCTTTGTATATTTTTGTCCTGGTACATCATTAAACTGCACCCGGCCCTGCAAGCGGTCCTCCAACTGGCAGGGAAACAATTTTTGGGGGTTGGTGGTGGGATTGGCACTCCAGCCACTGTAAAACAACTCACAACGGTTCGATTAAAACAAGCTAGATACTCTTCTGCTCTCCACGGGAGTAGCTCTGCTGCAGCCGTCCACAGGAAGGCACGTACCATGAAGGGGATGGAGGAAAGCCTTCAGGAGCCCCATCCCTGGATGAATCGAATCCATTGGAGAGCTAATAGAATCAAGCCTGGTGTGGTGCTGAAGCATTGCTGCTACATGGCAACACTCAGGTCTCAATTTGAGGTCTCTCCAGCAAGATGACCATCTTCCTCTTTTGTCGGGAGACCTTCGTAAACCCTGTGTTTCAGTGGCAGCACTATCTGAGCTACGCAGACTGGGGAGTGGCCAGATCTACTTACTTTTGGTCTAGTTGGTCTGACAGCTGCCATATTGAGGGAGTAGCTGTTGCTGTTAAGGATCGGCTCCTTCTGATGGTGTCTCATGATACTCCGTTCAAGGAGTGTATCATGAGACTCAGGCTAAGGCACTCCTTGGGCATCCTGTCTGTTGTCTCAGAGTATGCTCAGACTGCAGTGAGTGATGTCTCGATGAGGAAGACATTTTTCTCACAACTTCGCTCGGTGAAGATCGATCAGATCCTTGTGGGCAGACACTGGAGGCTTCTGCAGAACTGCATCGTCTACAAAACTGTCCAGTTTGTGAATTCTGACCACAGACTAGTTGTTGCTACTCTGAAGATTCGGCTTAGATCTGGTAGGCTATCACCTACTAAAAGAATGAGGCTGGACTTAGCCAGACTACAAGATCAAGCTGTTTCTGATGAGCTTGTACGCAGTTTGTGTGAGGAACATGCAGACCTGGGTGTGACTGCTGACTGCTGATGTGAGAGACCTTCCATGATAAGGCCTGTGTTGGTGTTGCCAGTGTTCCAAGAAGGAGGTGCTTCATCTTGCAGGGCACCCTGGATATTATCAAGACGAGTCACAGCGCACAGCTTGGTAGCAGTCTGTACCGGGAGCTGAGAAGGACGGCTGTGAGGGCTCTGAAGGCAGATAAGGAGGCATTTGTTAGACGAATTTGTGAGCAAGTGACACACCATCTGAGACTTGCAGTTAGGACGGGTGATGGGACGGTCCTTACAGATGGAACTGCATTTTTGGCCCACTGTGCCAGCCAATTTGAGCAGCTGATTAAAGCTGACCCTGGTGCCAGAATGTTGAACATTTCTGGGTTTACAGTTCTCGAGGCTGATCCTCCAATCAGCTGTGAACCACCCAATCTCACAGAGCTTGCAAGGGTGATGAAACAGTTGGGGGCAGGGAAAACCAGAGAGATCTGTGGTATCCGGTGTGAACTTCTCCAGGCTGGAGGTAAGATTGCTGGTAATGCCAGGAGGACAATCTCTGCTTCCATTTCGGAGTCAGGCGTCATCCCAACTGACTGGAAAATGGAACTTGTAGTCCTTATTTGGAAAGGGAAGGGTGATCGCCTGGATTGCGGCAACTACATGAAGATAACACTGCTTTCAGTGCCGGGGAAGGTCCTTGCTAGGGTCATCCTTAACAGGATCCGTGATCACTTATATGCCTGTCAGAGATCGGAGCAGTCTGGTTTTATGCCGAAGAAGTCTACTATCTACCGTATACTTGCACTGAGGGTTCTCATCGAGTGCAAGCATAAATATTGGCAGAGATTCTTTGCGGCCTTTGTCGATTTTCGTAAAGTGATCAACTCAGTTTGACCGAGTTGCCCTGTGGGACATTCTGAGACTTCACGGAATCTCCCTGAAGGTACTGGATGTCATGGCCAGCCTGTACACTGGTACTGTGAGTGCTGTGCAGAGTGGACGGAGAACCTCTGTGTTCTTCCCAGTTGATTCTTGGGTTTGCCAGGGGTGTGTTCTTGCTCCTACTGTTCAATGCTTGTATGGACTGGGTGTTGGGCAGGCTCGTGGGGTACAGCGGCTGTGGGGTGTCTGTTGGTGAAGAAAAGTTTACTGATCTTGACATTGCTTATATGGAGTCAATGCAGGCTCTGATTGGGGCTCTCGAGAGAATGATCGAGGAGTCTGGGTGTCTGGGATTATGGGTGTCCTGGATAAAGACCAAGATTCAGGCATTTAATGAATTCTTAGGCACAGCCATCAGTAATGTGGCTGTCTATGGGGAGAACTTCGACCTTGTCAAGAGATTTACCTACCTCAGCAGCGACATTCATGTCTCTGGTGAGTCTTCCTATGAAGTCAGCAGACGGACAGGAAGAGCATGGGGAGTCACAAGGTCACTGGAAAAGGGTGTGTGGCACACCCAATATCTTTGCCAGTGGACAAAGGTCCAAGTCTTTAGAGTCCCTGTCTTGCTGTATGGCTGTGAGACATGGTCGCTATCCAGTGAGCTGAGATGAAGACTGGGCTCCTCCGGTACTCTCTCTCTTCGGAGAATCCTTGGGTACTGTTGGTTTGACTTTGTGTGGAATGAGTTGTTGTATGAGGAGTGCCGAATGAGGTACATTACCTGCATTGTGAGGGAGCATCAGTTACAGCACTATGGCCATGTGGCATATTTCCTTGAGGATGATCCAGCTTGCAGGATCGTCATTGCTAAGGACCCAAGTTACTGAACCAGGTCGAGGGGACGCCTATGTAACACTTGACTGTGGCAGATGGATGGCCTTTTCCAGAGCGTGGGACGGGACCTTGTATCTGCCTAGGGGAAATCACCAGCTGGGATCCTGAGGAGTTTTGCTGCATGGTGTGCGGCAACACACTGCATCAGCGCATGCTGATGACCTAACTCTATCTAACTTTCTACATTAAGAAATTCTTTCTTATGTATGTATGTATGTATGTATGAGTTAAATTCTTTTCGGGCTACCAAAATTTGAAGGTTGCCTACCCAAAGGACTATCAGGGATTTTGAAATTATACAAACCCTGGATACTAATACTGAAACAATACTACAGCGAAAAATGAAAACTTAATGGAAAAAAAATAAATAGGTGACAGAACACAAAACTTAAATTTATATTAAATTACTTTGTCAATATTAGTCAAATTAAATAAAATACAGGCTATATTGTCACAAGTACAAAGCTATACTGAACATGTTTCAACAAAACTAAAATATTCAGTTGCAGCTGCTGAGCTATACAGCCATTGTACATGTTTTAATACATTTATAACACTGATAACTGGATTATTGTAAATTATTAGATCAAGGTCATGGTGTTATTAAAGGTTACATGGTATTCAGTACTGTCCCCTACACTTTTTGTGTGCTTTCTTTTACAGTACAGTTCTCCTTGGCAGACATCTGCATTCTACTGGGTGCATTTAATAGTAATAGAGGACATTTACACAAATGTACTGCATGCCATAATTACATTAGCTAAAAAGATTCCCTAAAAAGATAAGTCAAATTAAACCGGCTATCACTGCCCTTAATTTGCCTCTCAAACGACAACAAAAAACTGTCACTAACTGAAGTGGTAAAAAGTTCACTTACAATTACAATATATATTGCACATGTTTGACATACTTCTTCGACAGGCGTGAATGTCGTTATGTAGTGTCTGTGGGCTTGCCCTTACTGTTGACAACGCAAACAAAACATTGCCATATTTCGCTTCGTACGTCTACTTTGGCGACAAGCTCTGGACATTTGGCAACATCACTTGTACTTGCAGCCATAACTCTTATAATGGTTTGACGTTGGCAAATGATTCATTCACGGGGGATGAGTCCCTTACAGGAACTATACACTAATTCTCTTCCCTGCAAATATTTGGGGTGCTTCTCAATATGTGTACTTGACCGTCTTAAATACCGATACTAATAAAAACGGAAAATAGTACCGTTTTTAACGACTGTGTATTTTTGCGGTATTTTTCAGTGTCGGTATCCCGCCCCGATTAGAATGTTGCCATAAAAGCATGGGGTTTGCTGGGGGTGGGGTGACACACCCAATCCAGACTAAGGGGCCTGGCATCTCTCTCAACTTCAGGTATAGCGCAATAATAGATTCGAACATACTTTTAAAGCTTTTTTTCCTCCACTCAGAGGACAAAAATGCTTCTACATACCTCTGATAGTTAATGCCGATGAATCACCTGCATGTCACAACACACCTAGGAAACAGAGCGCTATTATTTACAGGTCGGCGTATAGTTCAGATAAACGCCTGATGAATCCCAGCATTCACGGTATTCGTAAGAACGAAGAAAACAGCTTGAGGAAGAGGGGGATACGGCGGATTCATCGCCAGCTGCCAAACGTGGGACAGAGACCTACGCTTAGGCTTAAACAATGTTTATCTTAGTAAAACCAAACACGAAAGTGAACCTGTGTTGTCACACTGCACTCTCGTCCAAGAGAAGGGAGGCGGCTACATACTACTCACAGATTCCTAAATATTTTCTAATATTTGTAATTACGGGTCAGAAAACAGATACACGTGTAAGAAATAAAACATACTCTGGGATCTGGGGAACAGACCTGGTAAAGTTAACACACAGTGTATGGTAGCAATCAATAACCATCACTTTAGCACTGTGACAGCCGGCTTTGAGGTCTTTACCAAAACGCCGACATATATTTTACTGTATTACACCCCAGTATACTTCGCGCACACGTAACCGGCCTACTAACGCAATACTATGATTTATAATCCGGCATAAATGGGTACAATAATAAGCCGCATTAGCTAGCTATTTTTATGACGAAAAAACAGGGGACGCAATTTCTCAGGAGAAGGCGTCAACAGATGACAATTGCAGTGATAATTCGAGATGTATATCCAGGTACGGTTGTCAATTACCTAAACAATTTACGCATTCATTACCGTTACATAAGTAACGCTTAATAAAACATGTTTTATTTCTTCAACCATCTGAAACAGAAACGAGATTCTACGTTAGTACCACGCATGATATTTTTGTTGTTGTTGTTGCTGCTGCTGCTGTTATACGTGCGTAGGTTTTCTGGACAGTGTCTACTCGTTAACTGCTCATGACGTTATATCCCAGCATAATAAGAAGTTCTTACTTGTCGCCTGCCGCTTCTTTCTCTGGCTCATCTTTCTTTTCCAGCACTCCTTCGCTCCCGCTGCATAGGGACCTAGCCCCGGCCGGACTGAATGACAGCCGAGACGTCCCCCCGAGGCGGAGCAGACGGGGGTCCGCCGGTGTTCTCGGATGCCCGACGGCACTGGCCAAACGGTATTTGACACCGAAGTGAAGCAGCTCCCTGAGTGCCAACGACAGCCTAAATTGTAACATTTCAGCCCAGCCGAGCTACCGCGGAGAAAGGTACCTTTTACCTTAAGGGAAAAGCTGGAAAACGTAAGAAGTGAATACACAGAAACTAATAAACAGCTCTTTAACCGCCCAGCCAGCTGAGCGTACTGACAGGTTCGGCCCCCAGGTTGGCTTTAATATGCGTTGGCTCAGAGGTTGTTGATACCTTCTATCTACGTCATTGGTCGACACGCTCCGTGGCCCAATAAGTATAGCTTCTACGATTGGGTGACGGCCCTTGAGACGAGCTACGATTGCTTCGGTGTCGCGTCGTTCAATTTTTTTTTTCTCCGTAATTTCGTTAGGGACGCTTGCTGCCTCGTGCTTGCGGATTGTGAATGGAAAAAACGGTGACCCCCAGGATACTGTTTAGTTTAATGCGTGTCTTTCACGTGTCCAAGTTTAGGTTTACCGCAAGGGAAAAGTCAAATGCTCAAAGACAGCAAAGGGTGTGACTTGATTTAAGTCAATATTGTGTTCTGAGGGCCAGGCAACATGTAAATTATTCATTATTAGCTCGTTCGTGAAGACGTATATAGACATATGCTAGTAAAATGCATTGATATATAGCAGCAGAATGCCTCATCCATATATGCATTCATCCATACATGCAACCGACCATTTTCAAATCCCTTGTCCAGAACAGGATGATATATGGTACAAAGCAGGGGAACACCTTGGACGGGATATTTATCAAATAAAATGCTTACATTTATTTGTATCTTGGGTGTTTACTTAAATTACTTAAAACTTTCACTCTCAGAAAAAGGCTACCGATTTGTTCCTTCTTGTCACTGGAGCTTTACCCTCAAGGGTCTTCCAATTGTCCCCTATAGTTGCAGGTAATTGAACCTTTTAAGGTACAGAAATGGACTCCGAGGAACATCCCCAAGATAGAAACAACATGAATGTAACCCCAATGGTGCAAAATATTTCTTATAGTCCATTTTTATACCTGAAAAGGTACAATTACCTACAGCTATAGAATACAATTGGCAGACCCTTGAGGGTACAGGCTCAGTCACAAGCAAAGGAATAAACCAGTACCCTTTTTCTAACAATCTATACAAAGCAAAGGTCTGTCAAACTGCCTGTGAGGGTGGGGAACAGGTGATGATGGGCTCTTGACCACATATCATCTAGCTCGGCGGGTGCCTTCAGGAGTCTACTGGGTTGAGCTCTGTCTCAGAGGAACACACCTTCAAGCGACAGGCTGAAGTGCTTCATCTGAGGTGGCTGTACCTGGCTTACTGAGAATCACATTAGCGGCCTATGCTGAGAACAAGTCACGGTCTGCTGGAGTAAGTCAGCAGGTTCTCTCATGCAACCAGTTGGTTGGATTTTTCCACTCAGCCCTAATGGATTCTGGTTACAAGTTGTTATCATGTCAATCTAGGACACATAATCTACTATACGGGTCCAAACATTGTGCAAATCATGTGGATGCAGTTAAACCATACTTGATCTGCAAATTAGAAAAGGTAATTAATGAAACTGTAAATATTGTAATCATGTGAAATATTGCAGTCGCATGTTAAGCCTTTAGCAGACAATATTAGAAATGTTTTGGATTGTATTTCTATAATTTTATGCTGTTTTTAAGGTCAACATTTTCAACAAATACTGGGGTTTGTGCAAATGCATATACATACTGCCTGGCAAAAAAAAGTTGCACAGTTTAATATTTTGTTTGGACGCCTTTAATTTTGATTTTCCCCATTCAGTAATGCATTGTTTCCATGTGCTTATGCTGCATCTCAATTTTTTTTCATCCAGATCTCGTTAAAATTTTGTATTCATGATAGGTGAGTTGGACCACTCCGTAAACTTTTCTTCATCACATTTCAAAGACTTTCAATGGGAATAAGGTCAAAACTCTGTGCTGCCCAATTCATGTGTCAAAATGGTTCCTTGTGTCCCCTAAACCACTATTTAAAAGTTTGAGCCCTATGAATCTTGGCATTATCATCCATGAATACGTCCATTCCTTTAGGTAAGAAAAAAATTAATTGATAGGATAACCTGGCCATTCAGTACATTCAGGTATTCAACTTCACCTTATCGCTGCATGTCGTTGCTAAGCTTCAATAAAGATTTTATCATTGGCTTTTAAGTACCTGCTGATATAAATTCAAGCGGCGACTTTTTTTTAGCCAGGCAGTGTATTATGCGTAGTCTTCGCAAAAGCAAGCACACGAAATGTTTTACTTGACGGGAGACTACAGCTATAACAAGCACAATGGTTCCACCTAGTGGGTACAGTCATCTAGCACGTTGTTGACCTACCTGCCTATAGGAAATATAAGTACGACATAGGAATTCAAAGGCAACCTGGCCCTGCAAAAGACCACATTCCACGTAATGGCAATCAGATAAACAGTCTATTATGGAAGTGCACGTTCCGATCCATTGTTTTTTTTTTTTTTTTTTTTTTTTTTTTTTTTTTGCCCCCACCCCCCCCCCCCCTCGGGGGGCCGAGTTAATTTAAAATTAATTTAAAGTGAAATTGGTGGGGTGCAGCGGACAAACCCGGGC
>JABFEA020000001.1:53029064-53046111 GCA_019775915.2 Cyphomyrus plagiostoma | reverse complement strand
GAGCTATGGCCCACCCTGGCACGGCCCCCCCACCCCAAGCCTCCCACCCCCTCGCACTCTCTCGCATCCATTTGCTAGAGGCGCCCTGTTATCGAGCAGGTAGCCTGCTGTGTGCTCGGGCTGCCTGTTGGGCTGCTCGCATACTTCCCCGTGTGTGTATACATGTGTTTACACGTATGCTGTGGATAGAAAGTCAGCTGTGCTCTCTACGCAGCACCAAACGTGTCACATGCATGCGCCTGTTTTTACGCTAGCGTCCCATGTGAGGGCCCATGGCAGAGCACTGTACCTGCGTGTTGGTGCGGAGCGTGCTGTGGGCAGCATGTGCATGTGTGTGTGCTGCGCGCCGTGGGCGGACCTCAGCCTCTGCGTGCATCTGTGTGAGAGCGCGTCAATGCATGAGCTCACAGCGTGTGCGTGCGTGCGTGCGCAGCCAGGCGTGCAGGCGTGGGAGTGTTTCTCCAGGAGGGGGACAGGCAGGGACCAGAGCCTGCATCTCATAAAGCCTCATAAAGGAATGTTCCGGTGAACTTTCCCATGATTCCTGAAGGTCACTCCCTCTGTGGAAATAAAAATGAGCTTCCGCTGGGGCAGAGTTGGCCCTGCAGAAGGCGCCTGACACCCCCCCACTCCGGCCGCTCCAGCCGGACTGTTTCTGGTCCCCGCTGTGATCCGTCTTCTATAAACCAACATAAGCAACCCTTGAGAGGAGGATTTATGAAGATTTACACCAAGAGATTCTCATGAAACCACATTGGAAATATTTTATGAAAGAGTAGAGGATGCACTTCACACCCTGGGCTCCCCGGAACACTCTCCAGATTGGAGTGACCCTGAGCTGAGATCTGTAGTGTCTCTCTGACTCACTCCTTCCTGCAGCCAGGAGCCCTGGGGGGTGGTGTGTGTGTGTGTGTGTGTGTGTGTGTGTGTGGGGGGGGGTGTATGCAGTTCAGCGGATGAGGCGCTGGCTTCCAGATGTGTGGCTGCTGTGGTGGATCACTCCAGCCCCACTGTGTGGCTACGTCACACATGCTGCACTCTGGGTAAATGTGTGCATTTCTGCTGCACTCTGTGCTTTTAAGGAAAGGCTTAGTTGTCTGTGCTAAGGTGCCTCAAGTGTCTGTACCAGCCAGGGCAGCACAAATGTCACACAGCAAATCATGGGGCTGCCACCCCCCAACCCAGCCTCCCATCCTGGGCCAAGTGTCCGCAGGCAAGTAGCCAATCAGGGGCCTTTAACGGTTAACCCTATGGCCCTACAAAAGAGGAAGAGGCAAGATGGCCAAGGGTCACAGGGTGCTGGGTGTGTCTCAGCTGATGGGCCACAGGTGTGTCAGCTGACTAGACAGGGAACCCCAAACAGTGTGAATGATTTTTATGGCTTCATCCATTCTAATATGAGATGATGCATGAGATGACAGTTTTAATCCAATATGAGGTCAAGCCTATGCATATATATGTGTCAATGTCATTCCTTTCAGGGAACAAAAACAAGCAATTGACCCACTTATCCCCGTGAAGGCAAATAAAAACTCAGTTTGCTTCTCTGATACACTAAACTTTTTTGGGCTTAGAATCAGTAGAAATATGTTTTCATCGTTTAGCAGACGGTGAGGAGAAAGCCAGGCTCCACTGAGAATTAGCTCCGCCCACCCGCCCACCCGCTATCTCAGAGCCCCGCGGCTGTCAGTCAGACTACAGTGTATCGGCAGCCTGGGGGTCCGTCGCATTCACATTAGGCGCCGGCTTGCGTGTGCGGCACAGCTCTGCTCGGCTGGCATCTATAAATACTCTGCAGCCAGCACTGCACACACATGCAGTAACCGTCCTCATTTTCAGGTTAGTACAAGCTCACTCCTTAACAGCCGTGCAGTGAAGGTTCTCTGTGGGATGGTGCTGTGGTGCCTGTCCAGCTTCAAGAACTGCTCTGTAAGCAGCATTGCTGCAGTGACTATGAATGGGTTCTGGCCATTAAGCAATAATAATAATAATAACAACAACAACAATAATAATAATAATATTATTATTATAAAATAATAAATACATGCATTAAAATGTATAAATAATAATTGATGATAAGAGCAGGCTTAAGCTGTTGGAGCCTGGACTATGACCAGCGGGTTGTGGTTTCACACTGTGGAGAGAGAATCAGTCCTGACTTCCTCCAACAACAGCAAGACATGATGGCGCAGGATGATGGTGCATGAGAGAGAGACTGCAGCAGCTGACTGCCATCCTGCCGGCTTCTTCCTGCTTTGCTGCCCCACCTTCCATTTATCACCTTTATTATTGTTATTATTTTTATAACCGACTCGGACTGTGCAGCACAGTGCCCAGTGTCCCCCGTCTCTCATACGGGTGATGACGATGCCGCAGGGAGGGGGATCCACAGACAAGTCTGCCGCGAGGTGTGTAGCCATCTTCAAGACTTTCTTGCCCCCACCCATAGAAAGTCCCCTCCCCAGCAATATAAAGGCTGAAAAACATTTAAATATTTTACATCGTCTTCCTTTAAACGGGGTAGGAATTCAGATGTCGCACACTCTGCATGGACCAAGATACAGCGGCGTAACGTGGAGTGATGAAGCCAAGCTGTCGCTGTAATGGAACAGGAAGTGGTGACAGTGACATGAAGGTACACAGGCACAGCACCAAAACACCAGGAGGACTGTGGCAATGAAGAGAGTGAGCGACAGAAGAAAGCAGCCCAGTGAAAGAAGAGTGTGACCCAATGAAAGAAGAGAGCGATAAAATGAAAGGGGGCCCAGCGTGAAGGAGGAGGAGAGATGGCCGGACCAAGTGCTTGGTTGGCCCCCGAGGTCTCGTTTGGTCACAGCCGAGTCCCTGGATGTGTGTGGGGTGACACAACATGTGGATGGATGCCTGCAAGAAGGAGAAAAGCCAGGGATGTTTCTGCTGCCTGGATTTGACACTTAATAAATAGCTTGTTGGGTTGGTTGTGGGGATTTCCATCGAAACATTGTCTGTATATAAATCATTCACACTTCAAATTCAAACTGAGCTTTACTGGCAAGAGTGCAGCAAGTGTCAGTGTCGGGCAGCACGGCATGGTGCATGGTGCATGGTGCATGGTGTGCACGTTACTGAGACATTAACAGAGACATTCCCCTCGCCGGCCGGGTGAGAGCCCCGCTCTGGGAGACAAAGCCAGCAGATTAGGCACAGTGGTGACGTTTGCACTTCCTGCATGGTTTGACAAATGCTGGGCATCCTAGAGCCTTGTGGACGGGGGGGAGGCCTATCTTCTCTCCCATGGCAGTCAAACACTTACAGGCCTGTGCATCCTTACTTACTGCACATCCTGAATTTCCAGAGCTCCCTCACTTAATCCGTTCCTGTGAATCCTGCTGCACTTCCTGAATTTCCTCTTTGTGTTCGTGTCACGGCTGCAGTGTTTACCCAACACAGTGCCTGCATATCGACCAGTAATGTTTCTAAGACGGAGCTGAGTAAGTCGCCCGATCTGAAGTGCCAGTAATGAGTAAGGCCTCTGTGCAAATGAGCGTGAGTGTGGACAGGCAGGTCAGGCCTGGGAGATTCTCTGCTTCATATGATCCATAGAACTAGGCAGATGGGTTCCTTTCCCCAGACAGAACTCATGTACAGCTTCTGTCTCCGACAGGCTCCACTCACTTCTGGTCCCGGTCAGCCATGAAAGCAGTTCACATGAAACCAAATCAGGCATCAGGTTCACTGCTGTTAGATGCAGCCGTAATATTATTTATGCATACAATCATACATTTAAGAGGCTTTTCCCCCAGCTGTCTCAGGCTGACACTTCTCACCGGGATGCGTGCTCTCGCTTCCAGGCCCAGATCTCATTCCTACTGCTGCTCTACAGACAAGCTGGTGGTGTACAGGTAACTGAAGCTGCAGCAGCAGGCTGGACACCCCGCACAGCTTGCTGCTGTAAACACAACCACACACGTGCCCAACATGTGCCAGGCAGAATGTGGGTATTTGGATGCAGGGTGAAGCTCTTCATTCCCCCCGATGTACGAAGCCTCATCTAGCAACCAGAGTCGCCCTCCTAGGAGAGTGCTGTAGCTGCCGGCTGCCACTCGCGAGATATGGTGCTCGTGTCCCTGCCTCAGTGTTACGGTTTAACTCCCCCGTAATATCAAACGATCTCTGCTGGATGACAGATCTTCTGCGTTGAGCAGTGAACATGGCCTCACAGAGAGCATAATCGCTACACCTTACATTTACCGCTATCAGGTAAACTGCAAGATTCATTAGTTTGTCTATGGGGGATCTGCCACTGTTTCAAGGTACTCCACTTCCCTCCTTGAAGTCGAGCTCTGAAGTTCCACCCATGTCACTTTTAGATAAGCACTGCCCCCTTGTGCTTGCTTTCAAAAACATCACAGCCATAAAACTGCTCTCTGGGGAAAGGCTGTGAGCAACAGTCTTTCCAGCTGAAAGTACAACGATGCTTTTGGCAAATTTCTTTGCCATTGAGGTACTATTTTTGCATTTTGAAAGGGAAAACTTTAAGGCTTTCTTGCTTTACTGACAGTTTTAAACAACATTAAAAATGTTTAATGGTGTCAGATTAACACAGACAGGGTTTGGTCAAGAAGTTGGCTTTATTAAAACAAACAATCTCCATTCCCTTTCCACGCCATCATACTGACATCACAGTAACACATGTAAACAGCGATCATCTTTCTAGAGATTTGAAAAGGCCACAAAACAGCATACAATAAGCCAAAGGCACACCAAACTGGGTACACACAGTGGTGGGGACTCAGGAGTGGCAGCTATAATAATGGTCCACCCCAGGTACCAGTACAGTGCGCGGTGTTTAGTAATCTCTGCTATCCTTTATCTAGGTGCTGAAATGCATTAGAAGCATACTTACATGTGCACAGCATAAAGTTGGGGGTTTCCCTGTTGGACAGGACCTGCCGGCCATCTTCTCAGGGCACAGTTGTATTTACAGCATTTCTATTTCAACGTCTTAAGTATTTAGAGGCGTCGCGTTGTTTAAGAAAAGGCCGGCGGTAATTTCACATAGATGAGGCACTTCTGCGTTTTCACTCGCAGGCTGCAAAAGCACGACGAGTACAAACACGTAGCGTTGCGCCTTGCCAGCAGACCACCTGCAGTTTGCAGGTATGGGCAGGAGCCCAGGCCTGGGCGTCATGCACTCCGTACAGAGAAGGCCGTGTGTGGGACACACCGAGGCAAGCTCTGCTGCTTCTGCCGTCTTACCTGGTATAGCGCCACAATGAAACTCCCATTATGATCCCTCAGGGAGATGGCAGAGGGGGGCGGAGGTCACCAGTCAGAAATCTGCAAGCTAGATCCCCCCCTCAGCCCCGAGTATACAGTGTTAGCTTATTACTGGTTACTCGAGTGTGGAATTGAGGGGGGATCTGCCCCCTCTGGGATAGGAGTGAGGTTTGCCACAGTATGGTCATTGTCGGGAAGGGGCGAGGGCTGGTCAGAAACTGCGGAGGCATGCCTTTGCTCCTCAGGGGGCTTCCACTGTTCTTGGGACATGCCAGGGTCTTTGGATGGGCGTGCATGCGACTTATCAGCAGGATTTGTGGAACGCCCATCATTCGTTTTCTACAACAGACATGCATAGAAAAGATAGAGTGTCACTGAACGGATTGGGTATCTGAGGAGGAATATGGTGAATTATGGGAATGTATCATGGCTTTGTTGTTCTGGGAGGTTATTGAAGTTATACAAACAGCAGTCTGTGGGCACTTGTACTGCACAATAAAAATCATATTAAAATCCTGTAACTTTCACTTTATAAAGTACACCTGCCTGGCACCAGGTAGGACAGAACAGGCTGAATTATTCAAGGACTGCAGTCAAAATGTACGTGTTAAAGCAGCCGGTTAATGCATAACTGTCACTGACAAGAAGTTCAACGCCAAAGTGACCAGAATATCGCGAGTTTGAGAGAGAGAGAGAAAACCCTCCTCACCTTTCTGCAGTCCGGGGTGGAAAGCATGAAATTAGAGGCATGGAGAAGTCAGTGTGTCGGTTCCCACCTTTACAAGCTCCCCCAAACACCCATTAGAGCAGCCTGAGGCACACGCGGCATACCTGGAGGGGCTGGATCTCAGTGGGTGGGCTGTTCTTTGCAATGGCGACCATCTCTTGGATCTGGTAGATGGCGAAGGTGATGGTGACCCAGGGTGAGGACGACAGCACCCAGGCAGGCTTGTTCACATCCTCCTGTTCTTCCTGGTGCCTCGTCTTCCTGACGGGCAGCCGGCAGTCGGGACGGGGACCCAGCGAGCCGGAATGGTGCTGCACCAGATCAATGGTGGCAATGGGGACTGGACTGGAAGGTACCGGAATGTTCTCTGCCAGCATCTTGTCCTCTGAATGGGGAAAAAATGAAGAATAAAGGTCTCTGAATTTTCTGACGCTCACTGTTGGGGTCCTGGATGCTCCCCTGAATGTCTGCTGCTGTTGGCTTTATCATCAGGCAAAAGCGCCAACTTCCACTCAGCAGGCAAGAGTGGCGGCTCATACAGGAGCGTACCTTTGTCCTCGCTCTGCCCCGTAAGACACTGGATGAAGGAGAAAAGGAGGAGGATCACAAGGGAAGCCATTCCCAGGCCTCGGAAGGTTGCTGGCGCTCCTGAAATATGGACGTACACACACACAGAAACACATGGCACTGTGATCAGGTGAAGCAAAGTGAGAGGCTAAGAAGGTTCAGGAGGTTCTTCACACTTCACATTAATCAACAGCTACACCTTTATTCATAGGTCAAGTGCAATGGGGGGGATAGGTAACCACAGACTTATTAAAAAAACATTCATACCAAAGTACTTGACAAAGATCCCGCCCACCATGGCCCCACAGCCTCGCCCCAATCCCAAGTGCAGGCCTTGCAGGATGCCTTGGGCGGAAGTGCGAAGGGCGGGGGGCACTGCTGCGCTCAGGTACGAGATGCAGGCTGCCCATACCAAGGCATGTGTCACACCTGCCAGAAGACGGACACACACACACAGACAGACAGGCATAGTTCATATATTTCTATCATTGTGGGGACTTTCCATTCATTTCTACTGGCATTACCCTAATCCTTACCTAGCCCTAAACTTAACCATAGTTAACTTAACAAAGTACAGGATTTTTGGTGATTTTTAGCTTTATGATGGCTCACATATTTTTTTAAAAACTTGATCTTTAAATTGTGTGGACCTGAAATATGTAGGTGGTGGTGGTCAGTGACCAATAAAAACAGAAGGACAACAAATATATTCACGTTTCATTTCTTACTTTCTCCATCAGGCACTCCCTCATGTGGTCACGCATCAGACTTAAGCTTAGCCTGGGGCTGAGGGGCATTCACATAGTAGCCCAACATGCTACCTTACTCACCATGTTATGCTTCTGTTACTACGGTGACTGACGTGCTTCGAATCTGTTCATTTAGATGTGACGGAAATAAAATTAAAGAGAATATTTTTCTCATAACTAGAAGGATTCGTGATGTGAGGCCACAATCTGAGTGTGCTTGATTCTGTGACAGCTAAGAAAACAGACAGATCTGTATGCACAGCATGCAAATAAGACACATGCACACAAACCCTGACATACACTAGCCTTGTCTCCTCATCCTGGCCCAGAGGGCAGGGGCACCCACCTGGTTCCATTTCCCTGCACATGCTCTAATGCAGTCATCTGACTGTGTACCAGTGAGAAACAGGGGGGCAGAGCCCTGTGCCTGATAAGAGGCCTTAAACAAACACGCACGTGTTCTTGTGCTTGGAGGCCTGGCCTTAAAGTCAAACAAGCCTCGACCCACCCTGAACATCAACAGGAGTGGCTGTGGCCCAGTTACCTTGGAGCACTTCCATGGGAAGCACGATCCAGGCATTTTCCAGGTAGGAGATGTACAGGTAGCGAGCTGTGTTGCAGCCCAGGCCAATGTACAGAACCCTGTGGAGGAAGCAGAGGCAAGTCATTATTATTCATATAGCAGCCTTCATACAAGAGCAGAATCTTCTTCCTGCCTTCACAACACATGTGAGATGTCTACAAGCTCAAGGCTGGTTATTTGTCGAAAATGTTTGTCTGGACAGGAGGTGGCACAGTGGTTTAGGATCTAGATTCTGTTG
This sequence comes from Cyphomyrus plagiostoma, assembly GCA_019775915.2. NCBI lineage: Eukaryota > Metazoa > Chordata > Actinopteri > Osteoglossiformes > Mormyridae > Cyphomyrus > Cyphomyrus plagiostoma. The sequence goes on along the minus strand of JABFEA020000001.1, from coordinate 53,037,988 downwards.
GTCTCAGTTCCTGGGGATACTTGCTTTTTTCCCCTTAAATGAAGTAACTCTTGTTACAGTAGCATTAGGAGCTAGGAAAAAGGATGAAGCACTAATCTGTAAGCTTTCTGTTTTACTTTGGGACAAAAGGAAACAGGAGCACTGAGCTGTAACAGGACTGGGCTTTCCCTTGTACAACGGAAAAGCTTCCGTAACCTTCTGAAACACAGTGACATGTTCATACGCTCCTTAATATTTAGCCACAGAGTAGGAGAATGAGATGTGGCATCTTTCAGTACATGAACATTACTTTTATTTTCCTTTACGTATTGTCGTTTCATCATACCACATGCGGCTGTCTTCATAGATCATGGAAGTGATGAGCACTGAAGTGACAGTGAAGAAAGGTACAGTTCAGCAGCCACAACACGTTTTAAAAGAGGAAATATTGTAGATAATAAAGGCAAAAAAAACATTGATGTTGCGGTGGTACTTTCTGCAGTTTAAGACTGACCATAAGGACACGCCAAATGTACACAGATTACTAACCTATGGGTGTTTCATTGATATTTTAGGCATAGTACTAATCTGCTTACCAAATTGTGGGGCATAAGTAAATGTCTGTATAGTAACAAAAGGCTGGCATCCAGACAAACGTTTACGCCCGATAGTATATATGAAGTATGAAGCCCTGGTGATTATTGTGCATGTGCCATATAATTATGATGTGATGTCGTGCAGCCATACTTTTTCCTTACATTATCCTTTGTTGTATTTCTTTCAATAAAGTTCCATCTTATCTTATGCAAACAACAAACAAACACCAGTTCAATACTTCCCTCAAACTCTACAATCTTCGAGATGGTTCAAATGGTTCCTCAACCAAATTGTGACCATGAAAGGAAGTCCAAATGACTGCTGTGCTGCAATGTGACGACCTGCGGGCTGGGTCAGGCTGCTATGTCCCAGCACCCAGCCATTCTGCTGCCCACTAAAGCTGGAGTCACGCTGGCTTTGAAATACCCGCACTGCTGGTCAAAACATAGGTGGTTGTCTATGGTGCTGCCATCTTCTGAAGGGGTGCCGACTTCGCCAGTTACCAATAAAGTTTGCCTCAGGCCTCACATGAGTTTCAACTAGTACCTACAGCCCACCTCAAATGATACTGAGTTTAATCATTGTCCCAGGCTAGGCTGTAAACCTGAAAGGACACCCTGGCAGGTGCCCAGCCCACACAGAGCCACTGGGCCAAAGGACGGCCAGTTCTTCCCAATTACTCAAGCAGCCAAGCTGAAACCCTGGAGTGCTTTTCCCAGCATTCAACACTCTCGTGCATGTGCCACCTTCGCAGAAAACATACGTCATCAGCGACCAGATGAGCGTCTGTGCCCAAGGGGGCTTGCTCCTGACACAGCCCTCTCAAATGTCACCTGCAAGTGTGAGATGCATCATGGGGTCAGTCAGCTGCTAGAACAGGCCAGAAACTACAAAATGGAAGGCAAATGCTTTCTGGAAGCTTCTCCCTGGTGAGGCTGGAGCAATACAGCCATTTTGAGAACACTCATGTGTTTGAAGGTCTTAGATCCTCTCTAAATTAGGAGACATCAAAAAGGAGATCTGGGTACCAACAGGAGATTAAACAAGGATGCAGAACAAGACATCATGTCAACAATATTCAACAGTAAACCCTAATCCACCTAAATTAGTCCTGTTTTTGGCATAAACAGATTAGCCGAGCCCCTAAAATAACAACCATGTCCTTCTTTAGGATCATTAGTGTTATAGTAAAAACACCTTAATCCAAAATAATAACAGAAACACATTAATATGCAACGACATTTACCCCCTTGCCCCCGCCCCCACCCACCTTACATGACCAACCAGCTCGATGAGTTTGTGGCTGGCGAAGTAGGCGGCAAGCTCCGAGACATGGCTGAGCACAGAGCAGATTCCAAACAGTGTGGGGGTCCCCTTGAGGTCCTCCAGGTGCCAGTAGAGGAAGGTAAAGACGAAGCCATAGCCGAAGCCCATGAACCAGGCGACGAAAAGCACAGTGCCATAGCGCACGCTGCACAGCAGCCAAAGCAGGTCCCGGTAGAGGAAGGGCTGTGGTATGGTGCTGGGAGCCTCACCAGGGCCCGTCTCTGGGGATGGCACATTCCGGGCCACCTGGGGCATCTCCATCTCCCGCCTCTTCCCTTCGTCTTCCTCCTGCTCCTCTTGCTTCCCAACATCTGGCAGGCTGTCACTGCCAGCACTGTCGAAGTAGAACTGGGTGGCCACCAGCAGGGCGGCGCCCATGAGTACCCCAAAAACGATGAAGGCGATCTGGTAGTTCCTATTCTCAAGCAGGCTGCAGTTGGGGTCCTGCCCAGCAGGTCGGATGTGTGTGTGGTCGATCCAAATGCCTACGGAGAGCATGGCTAGGCCCCAGCCTAGAGAGCCCCACATACGCTGAAGCCCATAGCGGTCTCGATGCCGGCCCAGGTACTGCAGGGTCACTGTGTCCACAATAGTCACCGCAGGTGCACTGAAGAACTCGCCGATGATGACCAACAGCAGGATCAGAAGAAAGATACTCTCTACTTGGTCCTCGTTGTAATGGATGCTGGGCTTGGCAGTGGTCGGGGTAGCTGGCCTTGTGGATGTCATCGCAGATACCGTTGACACTGTGGATGTTGTCACAGTTACCGTCAACCTTGTGGATGTGGTTGCAGGCAAGGTGATGTGGCCATAGACAGTGGAGACAGCAGAGGCATTGTGGGTAGGAGAAGGTGACCTGGTAGCCATGTTGGTCCTGGTGGAGTTGGAGGCAGAAGCACTTTGGGAAGCATGGGCAGCTGTGGTCGGCTTTGTCGTACTCGTGGGAGCAACTGAGGTAGATGGGGGCCCCTTGGCTTCTCTCTCAAACCTCGACAGCCAATTGAAGGCAGACATATTTTCATGCAGTGACGGGGTGAAGACAAGGTCACGGTGATGCCTGGAATGGTTGGCAGCTGAGGACCCCGTGGCGTTGGGAGGGCCCCCCGCAGAAGGGTCCTTCAGCTCACAGGTTGCGTCAGCGGGCCTGACAAAGCCAATGCCGCAGTTGAAGACAAGCCAGCACAACACTGAGAAGAGCAGCACCACCTTGCCCTTCTTGAAGTGGTCGGCCACTACACCCCAGAAGGGGGCGCTACAGAACTCAATGAAGTAGCGGATGCCCACCAGCAGGCCGCTCTGGGTGGGTGACATACCCAGCTGCTTGTAGTAGACAGACAACAGTGGGTGCAGCGAGCCATATGCTGCGTAGAAGAAGAAGTAGAAGACCTTGGAGATGAGCAGGTGGTTGTCAATGCGAATGCAGGTCCTCTCTAGGCAGTCAGGGCTCAGCGGCTGTGGGGGTCCTGGGCTCTCGGCTGTGGGGCTGGCTGGGCCGGACCCGGGGCCCCCTAGGTCCATCACTTTGTCCAAGGTTAGAGTGTTGAAAGGCTCGGCCAGGACATATCTCCTTTTCTGATCCTCCTCATCGTCTGTCAGAATAGCCACTCGGTCGTCACTGGCCATGGCGTTCAAGAAATGAGGCTGATGAAAATGAAAGAACACTTGAGAACCAAAATATACATTTGTAATACAGGTTTAATGCTGGTATACTTGTGGCTTATAACCAGCTTAGCAAACTTCCTTTAAAGGCCTGGTTAAGAGAAGTAAAACAAGATACCTAAAAATACCTAAAAATAACAAGACAAATAACGACATCCATACAAATCCCATTTGGTGCTAACCCCGGGCGCTGATGTTAAAACCTTTCCGTCCATTTATTGTCAAGGTAACGGGGGGCGGCCCTACCGGGTCCTGCTCCGATTTTAGGCCGACATTGACTCGGCAAAACGCAGATACGGAATCTTTTACGACGGGCGGGGGTATAAACGCTGGCGATACTGAATAATTCATGTTGGGACGCGTCTGGCTTCATGGCATCCTAACCGGACCGCGAGGTGACAGAGTACGCAGAGAGGAGCGGAACCTACCGGACCGGACTGGACCCGCCGGCTCGCCTGAAGGGCACCTCAGCACCGCGACCGTTCCATGCAGAAAACGCCTCCGCCCTGATGACAGCCGCTTGCGCGTTTGCGGAAGTTTTATGAGGCTCCGCTCGCTCTTCTACGCCTTAAATAAACGACTGGAGCGGAGCTTATATTCGTTTAATAAGCGCTTCCCGACCGCAAATATGACAGGGGCGCGTTATTATTAAAAGGCGGTGCGACTTGACGTCGCTCGGAGAGAACAATGAATTCCAAGCTTAACGGTAACAATGTATCCAAGGCGAGCCGCGTCGGAGACTCTCAGCACTCGCGGCAATTACGCGCACAAAAATAACAGGGTGCCAGCACTGACCAGCGGCAGGTGCCGGCGGCTCCTTCCTCGCCTGTAACCCGGTTTGAGTTAGTGGTCACTCTTCACCAATGGTTTAGTCGGCAGGTAACTGGTACGATCCCAAGGAAAAGTCCCCGCTTCACGCATCATCTGGGAGCCGTGTCCGTCTCACTTCTCGTCCCTAATCCATCCAAAACAAACCAAAATGAAATCCTCCGGCTCGGCGGTGCTCGGGATCCGGACGGTGGTACAGAATCGTCCCTCCCGGCTTCACCGTGAGAGCGGCTGCTTGTCCGGCAACTGACGTCAGTGCTTACCTGCGCACCAGCGGCGGCATCGCGAGGGGTTGGGCTGCGCTGCGCAGCGTCGCGCCGCCTCGCCCCGCCCCCCGGAGTATGTCCTGCGGCATGCTGCTAGGGTGCGCTCCATGGTCGGGGGTTTTCTGACACATAAAAGATGAGTAGTTCTCAAACCTTAGTCCTGGACACCCAGAAAAATACACTGTTACAGCCTAGCGACCTCTTTAGATACGACAGAGTTAGTCGAATCGTGGAGTGGTCAACGATAATAACATTTTCAGATTTAAATAAAAAGAAATCTTTCTTTCTGAAGATGTTTTTTTACGTATCAGATGTGTATTACATGAAACACAAATAAAAAAATCGTAGGTATATATTTTTAAAAACGTTTTATTTCTATATTTTTTTTACACGTACGTTAAATATAGGTCTAACAAATATATAATTCATAATACTGGTAAAACGTAACCAGTTTAAATGTTTACGGGTATACAGATTAATCATACTCGTTAAAATATGAGTTTCGAGAAATACATAAAATTTATTATAATTCAATTTTAAATGTCTGGAATAAATCACGTTTTAATACAATTACATTAAGACAATCAGTCAGAAAAAATGTATTCAGTAATCAGAATTCTAAATTCGTGTAAAAATAGGTGACAATTTTCATGTATTCATACTTTGAGGGAGACACTATAATGCACGGGATTGTATGTGTAAATGTTTCATGTGTCCTTGTTGAACAATTCAGGCATTGCATTTTTTTAAAATATCACAACAGAATACAACAGAATAACACACAGCATCCTTAAAACTTAAGTTTACCTGCTCAATAACATATCTTTATATATTATACCATATATCGTATACTTGCATGAATGCTCATCTAATGTGTCAACAATTGCAGCACAAAAAGCATGGTTAGTCATTAAAAAAAAAAAAAAAACACAAGGCTTTTTTGAAAATAGTCAGGCAGGAAATCACCAGAGCAGGTTGATTTCTGACTGGCATGGGGGCAGCTTCATGGTGGTGACTGCTGTCACGGGGATCATCTGAAGATTCCAGGCCTATGTTGCCCTCCTAAGATCAATTTCCAAAGCAACTTTCACATAGGTTTTAGGAAGAAATGAGTGCAGTTTTACATGCCACTGAAACACAATGCAGCCTAGTACAGGTAGTGCAATTGACCATTTCGCTCTGAGGCCTGATGTTTTCACAGCATGACGGGGCAGAACTAGACCCAGTGTTTTATGTCAGTTGAATCGATGCAAACTTAAGGGCCCTGCATGCACAGGAAGTCAGAAGGGAGCACAGGAAGTGCTCGCTGAAACGGAAATTGACAGTTATGCTTGGTTTATTTAAATACACGGTGTTGGGTTTCACAGGGCAGAACACCATGTGACACAGGCAGCACCGCAAAGTGGGAAGGGCTACAGACGCCCCTGACTCAAAAGCCGCTTACAACCCCAAGACTTAACATTCAGTCAAGTATCTTAATACTAATATGATGAACATTTCTTCCTCTACAATTTATAGTTTCTTTTTAAAAGCCATTCGCTGAACAACAATTTCTGTAAACAAACACCTTATCTTAACCGTAGAAAACATTTAATTAAAGCAAGCCTCCTTCAAAAGGGTGGTGTATGAAAGGTCCAAAACACGGCTTACTGGTGAGAGGAAACCACTTGCTGCAGTTTGGCCATGCCGTCTACAGTGAGAGAGGCGCCAGAACCTCCAGAACCGCCTGCAGGTGGGCCTGAGAGCGGTACGCGATGAGCCCACCCTTGTTTGCCCACCTATCAGGCCCTGTGGCCCCAGGTACAGGCTGGCTGTACTGCAGCTCAGGGTGCTCCTCTGGCCTCCCCTCCCGCCGCGCCCTCAGGCACTCCTGCAGATCGGCTATGCCACCACCCATGGAGCGCAGGATGGCGTGTGGGGAGCAGCAGTCCCACCTGAAGGTGGTATCCTCTGAGAAGACGTACAGGTCCACCAGGCCCAGTACCACACACAGGCTCTTGTACCCGGCGCCTGCCGCGTAGTGTGGCCGGCCACCACAGACTTGAAGGATCGCCTCCTTCACGCTTGCTGCCTCTCCGGTGCTGAGAATCACAGACAGTTGCGCCCCTTGCTGATCAGGTGGCTGCACTGCAGAGTCTGTCGACAGCTGAAGGGAGTTGATGTTACATGAGCCTGACGATATCCCCCAATAGTATCGACCAGTCCATCTGAAGACAAAGAGTAAAGTACGATATCACAGGGTAGTGTTTATACTCCGGGCTGACAGACTGCCCGTCTGCTGCATGAGTGTGACCGACCTTTGGGTAGCATCATCCAGAGAGGCAAAGGGCTGGTTGATGACGCCCATCACAGGAGTGCCAGAGTGCCGGTTATAGACCCCGATGAGCACGGTGACGCACTGCAGCCCCTGGCTATACACTCCCCCAGTTGGCACTGAGTCTTCCACACCCTTGATGTACTGGAATGTGGAATCTGGGGTATAGATAGATAGATGGATGGACGCTGAGCACCCCAGTAAGGGCCATGATGGCAGACTGGGTGCCGGGCCTGTCGGCTCTCCTCACCTATGGGGTCCACCCATACGCCAAGGCTGTCTAGGGGAATCTTGATGGCTGCGATCCCCAGATTGCTGACAGCCACATCTAAATGTGCAGCACATGCAAGGGAACGGGCCGCCTCACCATTCCCACCCAGAACCGTGCCGAGCAGTGCCTCTGTGTCCGGTTCTGTGTTGCACACCTTCACCCGTATAGTTTCCCCTGGCAACAGCATTGGTCATCAGCATGGCAGTGGGCACACAAGACAAAATCCACATCCTAAAAATCACCCAAGAAAATGGGCATACCCAGGCCGTTTGTGAATTCATTTGACTCTTCTCCAAAGATGTAGTTTTCAAGATCTGGGAACTAGAGAGAGAGGAAAAAAAATGACCACTAAAAGCAAACCCAGCCCTTAAACAGACCTAGAACCCTGTTTTTCAACCCAGGCCTCGGCAACCCCCGCATTCCACCCGAACAAAGCAATCAAGAACACCAAATACCTGATACAAGTCTGTTGGGAGTTTGGAGGAAGCAAAAATGACACCTTCAGCTGAACTTGAGTATAAGACTCAGGAACCCCAGGAGGAAGTAACCCAGAACTTGGATAGTGCTGTCATTGTATCACGGTTAGCCCCAATTAGAGTGGAAATTTCAGGTCCAGTTAGTAAAAATCCAGACCAAAATTTTGTTCCAACCATCCAGTTGAGCACTCTGACTGTGATTCTTTATGCTCACATTCTGGACCTGAACTTGCCATCTGTGGCCCCAATAGGCTATGTGACTTGTTGGCAGCCCAACCCACAGCCAGGCACATCCAGTGGTCTGGCATTTACAGAACCTCTCACCTCTTTCCCAATGTCATGCTTGATAACCTCCTGCACGAGGACATCCGCAAGTGTCTTGAAGTCAGTGACAAACTTTTTGTTCTTCTCGCCTTCCTTCTTCTCCTCGATGAGCAGGCTAAACAGTGCCTCCTCTTGTCGGCATGATCGGGCGATGTTTGCGGCTTTCTCAGAGGCCCGGATCAGGGCGCACATGAGCTCAGACATTTCTCTCAGTGCCGGGGTGTCCACTGAAAGATCAGCATGGGTTAGCAGAACGTGTCTGGACTGAGAGTAGAGCCAGTACACAGGGAAATATATACAGTGAATAAAAAATAACAAACAGCATAGTGCAGCAGCAGGACAGCACATAGTTCTTAAGAATGCGGACTCATTTCCTCAAAGATCCACTCCAAATCCTTAAATACTTAACCTGGGCAGACTCAAATAGCTTCCTTTAGACCAGGGGTCTCCAACTCCAGTTCTGGAGAGCTACCATCCAGTAGGTTTTCTATCATTCCAGGCTTCTGATGAGCTACACCTGTTCTCAGGTAAATACCAGTAACAGGTGTGACTCATTAGAAGCCAAGCAGGACAGAAAACCTACTGGATAGTAGCTCTCCAGGACCAGAGGTGGAGACCCCTGCTTTAAACTGTCTTTACAAATAAAAATCAAACTGCAATAACACACAGTTAAATACATATAGAGAAAAACAAATACTGTACCATGATTTCTGACCTCAGTGATTCACGATGAGCACCTTTAATATATTAAATACTGTGTCATTTGAAACCCGATCCTGGAGCCGACACCTTATCGTGGTGGAGGGCTTTGCGTGTTCCAATGATCCCAGGAGCTAAGTTGCCCGGGGTTTTATGCCCCTGGTAGGGTCACCCAAGGCAAACAG
>JABFEA020000001.1:52968194-52990734 GCA_019775915.2 Cyphomyrus plagiostoma | reverse complement strand
CCCCCCCCCCCCCCCCCCCCCCCCCCCCCCCCCCCCCCCCCCCCCCCCCGCCCCCCCCCCCCCCCCCCCCAACACAAGCCAAAAAGCCCTTTACTTAAACAGAAATCTGGCTACTGATGTCACTGTTTGTGGCACACAGCACTTAACTACACATGTGAGGGGAAAGAACATGGGATTAACTATTTTCTGGGTTGATGTTAATATAGGTGGCTTGAGTTACTGCTGGCAAGCGCCATGTTGCTCAAAACAAACATCTCAATAAAGACCTCAAACAACGTGCCGAAGGTTCTATAGATACCACATAGGACTATGTGGGTCTTTCGAGGGTTTTGCTGGCTTTCTGTGAGCTCTCTGGATATCTCTGCATCTCTGGTAGCCTGTCTTAGACTGTGAGCTCAACCTCAGCAGCTAGAAGACAAAGGCAGGAAGGCTGCAGCAAAGAAGCTGCATCAGGGCTCCTGTGTTGCCCGGGGCTTTGTGGAGAGGAATTGGGAGACATTCCACCAGTACGGTGCTTCTTGGGTACAACTAAAAGTCTTCTCACATTACTGGAAGCATCTCCAGAATGTAAGAGTGAGCATGTCACTTACAAACCACACCATCTTAGCCTAGCCTATGCTAGCAGGCTACTGGAGAGTGGACTAGCCTGGCATAATCCTACCCAGCCCAGGTCTATACAGTGGATTCAAGGCCTTTGTTAGTTTAATGTTAACCCATGGCTGCCAGCCCCCTCTGGACCTTTTTGCTTTGTCTTTCTGCAGGCTAAAACTTGGCTCTATAGTTACACTTAAGCTTCAAATGGTTTCCAGAAAGTCTGGCATTAGCTGTAGCATTTACAGCTACCACTAGCATGAAATGGAAACGTTTTGTACTGTACTAGGCTACATTTCATCACAGTACTGAACTTCAAAATCACTGATAGTGACCCCCAGCTCATTGAGTTCCCTGAGAGTAACACAGGTTTGACGGCTACCATGCTTGCTGTTGCCCTGAGCACTGGAAATTGAGGTGGGTGAAGTGAAAAGGAACGTGCAGATGAAGCCCGGCCCACACAGGCTGTATACTGCCATCACTTCATCTGTCTGTGAAAATTGAAGGCACACAGAAACGAGGTGGGGGGGGGGTGTTTCTGTTGTTTTGCAATGTCACGCGGCAGAATGGTGATGACACGCTCAGGTCAGCACTCTGGTCTGGGTGAAGGGTTGCTCTGTGCCAGGCAGGGTGGCAGCTCCCTGCCAAACAGGGTTCAATCACTGGCGACGGAGGGGGCTATTTCCATGACATCCTGCAAATGAGGGACCGGACCAGGAAAACAACAAGCAAGGTTTTGTTTACTGTATTCTTGGAGTGGCAAAAGGAACCATACAGTCAAGGCACACTGAGGATGCAGCTGAGTAGGACAGTGACCGCTACTGCCTGTAGGAAATGCTCACTATGGCGGAATAGGTGGCCTCTGGTGCTTCGTAGTTTCAGGCGGCGACATTAAGCTGGGCAGAATTACCATCAGATGTACTCGGATATCTGCAGCCTGCTTTTCATGCAAACACAGTTCAAAGCTTTTCAAAGGCGCTGGATTGGGAAATTCACAGATGAATTATATTTAATCAGTTTCACAAGGCAAGTTCCCTGCCTGGTACATAAAGAAGGCCTCACAGGCAGGCTCTCCACTCATGCAGACACAGGAGCACTTACATTTTCCTATATAGCAGACACTTTTATTCAAAGCAAAGTACATTTGAGAGGGCAGGGTGAGCCAGTCCCTGGAGCAATTGGGGGATAGGGGCCTTACTCGTCCAGTGTGATCTTGGCGTGGTGATCTCTCTGGGCATTAGTGCATTGTGAGTCCCCAAGCCTGTTCAGGTCCATTGGCAGGACTCTGGGGATGCTCACTTGGATTCCTTTAGGATCCGTCACGTATGGTGACACTACACTGCACCCTCATGGAGGCGGCTCCTGGCCCATGGGTGGCACCCTCTCCCGATGAGACTTAGCTAAAGCTCTTTGAAAGCCCCCCTAACCATGGTGGGAATCTGGGGTTAGGCTCTGTGGTGCTGGCAGAAGGCCAAGCTTCTGACATACAGACAGTCCTCACAGCCCTAACCGAGACACCCCCCACCCCGTTAATGAACAGAAGTGAAAGAACGAAAAACACAATCTGTTTCCTGTGATACAGCATGTAGGAAAAGGCCTGAGTTTGTGACAGTGTGTGTGTGTGTGTGTGTGTGTGGGGGGGGGGGGCTAGGTAGGCTCAGCCCAGCCCCCAAACATATCCTCAGGACTCTCTGGTGAATCACATGACCGGGCTCCCATAGAGCCCCAAACCCTTCCCAGCTGACACTTCATTTCCCAGAGCAGCTGAATGGCCGTGATTCACAGCGGGCCGATGGTGGGGGCGGGCTCATGGGACGGAGGCACTCTGTTCTCATTGGCTGATTTAGGACCGTTGTGTGTGGAATGAGCCTACATGCTGAAGCACCTGAACTCCATTAGTAAACATACTGGAGTGCTTCCCAGTTTCGTCGGGCTCTGACAGGGCCCCTCCCGGCCTCCACGAGGCCCTCCGTCAAAGTGAGCCAGGGTCCTTGGCAGCTGGCATGGGAGACTGGGCTGGGCCGAATGTCATTGCCAGGTCATCAGGGGGCTGGCAGTCCCTAGTCACTCCCAAACGAGAAATACCACCAGAAAAGTATTTAATAATTCAGCCTGCAAGCTTTTTCCACTCGGGCAGTTTTTATAAAAGCTTCACAGTTCTCATGAGACTTCGAAGCACGTCACAGAGCAAAGCAGAACCATTGAGTTGTTTTATTCCTAACATGCATTCAAAACACACATTCGACCTCAGGCGTGATTTCCATTTTTCATTAAGCTGTTAATATAATAAACTTAATCTATCCATCCATCTTCTATGCTGCTTGTCTAGTACAGGGTCACAGGCATTTAAATTAATAATATACATTATGTGCAAATTATGTGTACAGTGGGCCACAGAGTTATGTAAGGACACGTTATACTGATCATGTGACCTGTGGGAGAGAACAGTCATATAATTATTTGCACGGAGACCAAGTTTCCTTGGATCATGTCTCATTAAGCCAGTTGCTCTCTCTTACTTTGCCATTTGTGAGAAGCACTCCCCTCGTCTGGACAGGTCTGGTTCTGGGGCTGCGATCCTGCCCTTGACTGTAGAGAAGTCTGGCAACAGTACTGCTTTTAATTCTGACACTGCCAAACAGACTTTAATCCCACACCACACACTTTATGAGTCTAATTAGAAACAGTGGCAGCAGTGGGACCCAGTTGCCTGTAAATGCAGAAGACACACCCGTCTCAGCCACAGACACACCCCCAGGATCTCACACTGCTCCCCATCGCACCCCCTACTGGTTACTAATGCTCACAGAACCTGACGCTCAATGGTTCCTTTGTTTCTATGGCAGTGTCATCATGGACCCCCCCCTACCAGAAAGCAAGTCCAGACCTGAAGACACTGTCTGCGTCCTAGGGGTGGAGTGCACACTATCTGCATTTCCACATCTGCACTTTCCACGCTGAGCCCAGCCCAGACTCTGGCTCACTCTCCTCTGGGGCGGCTTTGTTTCAGGGTAATGCCAGGCTTTGGCTTGCTATTTTTAGCACTGCACATTCTCCTGCCATTGCAGGGACTAACAACAGTCAGATAGTCAGACATGCCCACATTTCCAAGACCCTTTCACCCCCCTACAGTTACAAAGTGAGAAGTTCCCTTTCAACCTCTAAAGCTTCATATACTGGACATGAATGGGGTGTACTGAATAACCAGCTGCTACATGGATGCACACGCATGCTGGTGTTCTGTTGTATTCACAAGTGACCTATGTGTGGCATTTGGCATTTCAGTTGACAGTGTGTGATTGGAACCGGGCAGGTCAGCCATTCAAAGACAGTGTGAAGCGCCAAAACGCCTCTTCCCAGAAGCTTCTGTAGGGTAGCAGGCCTGGCAGCTCAGGATACGTGAAATATCTGAGGAGTGCAGATTCATGGGAGAGGGTGACATGGGTGAAGGATGAATCAAAAGAGATAGATGAAACAAAAATATTAACAAAAAAAAACTAGTTTCCACAGGCAGAAGCAGAAAGGCAGCCCAGGTGCCTGTTCTGCCCTGACTGGCCATGCATCACAACCAGAACTAGAACTAGAACTAGACCTAGATCTAGGATGGGAGGTTCCCTGTGTGGTCAGGGGCGGGAGGCCAGGGGCAGCATGGATTTTCATTTTAGGCAGTGACTACTGTTTGGGATGCTGGACTGTACACAAGAGCAGAAGCGAACAAAAAGCAGGAAAGAGCAGAGTGGTATGGAGAGGAACTCCTCCCCAGGGCACGCAGAGACAAGCTATGATACGGAGGGCAGCTGGGAGAGGAGAGGGGCTCGTTAAACTTCACCCTAAAGAATGCTTTTGAAAAGCAGCCCTGTGCTGCTTTTGGACCACTCAGAACACGTGGGGCCAGAGGACTGAGTATCATCCAGTACTTCCACCTCAATTAGGAGAAGGCTCGTTTTCCTGGCCCTTCCCTCCTTTGCCTGTGACAGGTGACCTGACAAGGCCCAAGTCGCAGGACACAGGATGTCCTGGTCACCCCGCTATATTTGCCTGATGCTGGACTATAAATGTTGATGTGCTACACAGCTAAACAATGCTTAGTTCTTCCCTTGAAGAGTAATGTAATACAGCACAAGTCAGATCACAAACGCAGGCGGCACAGTTATGCAGGGTTTTGCCCTATTGGGGGGCACACCCAGCCAAATTTTGGTCTGGTTCCCTTCAGTTTCCCTTCCTCTTGTGTCTGCTGCTGTTTCTTTTAGCTGTCTGCTGACTGACACAAGGGCCATTGTGAGCTCTCACATTCCAGTTCCCAGACCTCGCCTTCCTGTTTCTGAGCCAAAACCGCTTTGTGTCCGGCATTAGCTCTGACCCGACCATGCCGTGGACTGGCAGGGGACTGAAACAGCACCCAGAACAACAGAGGTGGCTTGCGATATGCCGACCAGCAGCTATGGATTTACACCGTCAGACAAACCTGCAGAGTCACCATCGCCACCGATCCATCTGTAACCAAGGTGCAGAAATCCCCACCCCGCCTCCAAAATCACAAGCTGGCAGGGTGTGGGTTTGGGAAGCCTGGCGCAGGACTCATGGACCCAAATCAAAGAGGCTTTTGTTCTACAATCAGCTGCACTTCTGTGTCTTTACCATCCACCTCTGTGGCTCTCTGTGACTCGGCCCGACGTGAGCAGACATAAGAGACATAAGACGAGAGCTCTGGTCAAATACGGGAATGTTTCTCAGACAAACGTCAGCACAGAAAGGCTGCCAGTATCCAGCCTTTACCTGGTTGTCCTCGATAAGCCTCAGTCTCACACTTTACTGCCGTGCTGAGCAGCACTGGCCTCTCGCCATTGTTTTGAACTCTGAATCGGCGTATAACACGCCAGCGTTTGCGCTGAAAACTGACTCCTCATTTCTGTCCTCCCTCACATGTAAAAATGACTGCTACTCCTCCGCTCTCTGTCTAACATCTTCCTTTTGCCATCCCCCATCCATTGAGAAAGAGAGAATGAGAGAGAGAGAGAGAGAGAGAGAGAGAGTGGACAAAGATCTTTACAGGCATCCAGGCAAAATTTACCAAGAAGAGCCGCCCACTCTTCCAGCAGCCATTTTGAGTCATAGCGCTCTTCAGTTAAAGCATCTTTGTCTCATTTCCAAAGAAAGGAGGCAGAATCCATGAAGCATAAGAGGCTGTATTTCTCTGTGAGGTATCCTGTGCTCCCCGCCCCCAACTGACAGTGTGCAGCTTTGTTTAGTCTGGGGAAAACCCAAGCTACCTTCCAGGGCTGCGGTGACCACGAGGCCGGCCCTCTTTTGTAACAAGGGGGGGTGGGGGTGAAAATGACAGCCGAGACCTGCTGGCCCAGGCCTCTCACCACGTGGACAGGCAGGTAAGGGAGGCCCTGACTGCAGCCCAGTGTGCACTCAGGTACCCCCACGCCAAACGCTCTCTGGCACAGGATGTCAACCACCAGCTCAACCCCTACAAAAACAAGGTCTGTCAGGCTCCCGATGGACAGCAAACACGGCAGCTGATGCTGAGAGTGACTCTGTAATGAGAAGCAGGCTGCTTCACACCAAACACGCTACACCTCCCACAACACTTATTTTACTCCATATTTCAGGCCTTACGTCTTCATTTTTATTTTCCACTCACTTTGCCAGTAACACCCTCCCCCCTCAAATCCCCCAATTCAGGACATTCTCACCGAAGGTACCCTACAGAGCTAGTGGGGGTGGGACCACATTCAAGCCCCAGACCATCATAACCTCATAATAAGGCAGCATAGCATAGGAAACAGGCTGTGCTTCATATGAAACCAGGGATTAATACAGAACCTTCACTGAGATGCTTTAACAAGAAATACAACAGACAGATGAGAGCATGCACATATATACATTCTCTCTCTCTCTCTCTCTCTCTCTCTCTCTCTTTCTCTCTCACACACACACAGGTTTGTAATTATATCTCTGTGGGGACTCTCTGTTCATTTCTGTGGGGAAAACTCTAATATGACAACCTTGACCCCTACCTAGCCCTAACCTTAACCACAAGTAACCAAACAAAATACAAGACTTTTGGTATTTTTACTTTTTTGATTGCACTCACAGATCTTTATGGCGACCCAAAATGTCAAAAAACAGGTTTTTATTACATTGTGGGGGAGATTTGGTCCCCATAAAGTTATATAAACCTAATCCATGCAACACACACACACACACACACATAGAAATGCACACATGCACGCACACACCTTGTTCAGACACTTTCTACCTTTCAGTTGTTTCCAGTGAAATCACACCCCTTTTCCTCAGGTGGAGATCAGAAATCTGAAATCCTATAAAAATAATCGTGATTAGTGTTTGGTAAAATGTATGCGTCCTGCGTGATGCTTCTGGTGAAATGCTAATCGCTCACCTCCTTGACTGTGGTCCGTTTGCTTGAACACCTGCTCACTTGGCCAGTGATAAAATGACCCCCCCCCCACAAGCCCCCCACCCCAGAAGCTACCAAACTGACGGACGTGTATGCGGGGTGCTGTCCTACAGAGGACAGCGAAATGTCAAAGCACGTCTAGCAGCCTTGAATTCCAAGAAGCAGGCTAAAGCTGGCAGACTTGGTGTTTTGAAATCTAACCACAGCCAATGGGGGGGGCTAGATGACTCCCCCCTCAAAGCATTTGAAGGCCTAAACCTCCTCACTCTAACTCCCATCCTCCATTATTTGTCAATACAAAATAGAGTCACGATCGGCACCGATCTTTCTGGAAGCTAAGTGTTTTTTCACCAAGGAAACATGAGCTAAGTTAGCCGTTCAGGGTGCAACTGGTTACCAGCCCTGCCCTCAAACCATTACACAACTGGAATATAAATAGACTCTCACAGGATACCACTTACAAACAGCACAGAGGGCCTCCTCATGCTCTTACAGGAACATAGTTGCAGTCAAACATAAATCTCATCCATATTTGGCCTTTCGCGGGTCTGATATGTCACTCAGACTGAACGCTAGACTTGGGTTAGAGCCAGGGCCTTCTCAGAAGGCTCTGCTTGATCCTGTCAAAAACAAGATTTGCACTTTAACTACAAAAACGAACACCAATTTTCTAAAGCATGTGGGGAAGTGTTTTCAAGTGTTTTTCAAGTTTTGGCCTCACACTGCCATAGCGAGCTCCTCATGCCTCCAACTTTTGTCAAAATGAATTGCTCATGCTGTCAGCTTGGGAGGGGTTCTGAGGACATGCACGCGATGCAGCTGGCGCCTCTTGATGATGTCACGCACGGCATGAAGCATGCACATGCTCATGTCTGTCTGCCAGACCGCCTCCCAAGCACACCTGCCTTTGTGAGCCCGCTGAGCCGCCAGACCGCAGTCTGGGTGTGGGGTGGCCAATGGGAGGCTGCCACTTGCCTGCCAACGAAAGTGGCACGTGGCAGATGCCACCTCAGCCGACCCTGCGGTGAGGAATGAGAAATGGAGGGCAGGAGACTGTGGGCACAGGTAGGCCGGGACTCCCCTGTCATGTGGATCGTGGGCTGGTCCACACGCTATCCAGCATGTTCCTCTGTGGGAGGAGGGGGGGCACATCCTCTTACCTCAGGGGAAACGGCAACATCCAGTTGCAGAGAGGAAACAAGCTGATAGCGTTTCATCTGCAGAGGGCGTTGCTGCTTGAACATCTGCTCACTCCCCCCCATCTCCCTTTCAGTCCCCCCACCGTCACAGTTCAACCCTGAGCCTACAAGCAGACAGAGAATGGTGGGGTGACACACCACTGAATGGTCTGCGGAGTGTTCGACAGCGTGCCTCTGATAGGTAGTGTGCCTCCGATAGGCAGTGTGCCTCTGATAGGTAGTGTGCCTCCAATAGGCAGTGTGCCTCCGATAGGCAGTGTGCCTCCGATAGGCAGTGTGCCTCCGATAGGCAGGCTTTGAGGCTGAGACATCCCGGCCTCAGGAATCATTGGGTGCCACTTGTTCCCCATGGCTGACTGTGGCCACGGTGGCCAATCCCCAACACTGAGCAAGGGGTGGGGGCAGGGCACGGCAGGGCCCCTCCCACTGAGGCTGAGCTACATGGAGCGGCAATAACAGGGTGAGTCAGAGTGCAAAGCTGTCACATCACGCCTCCGAGGCTCAGGCTCTGAATGGAGGCCGGCCCCACATGTGCTGCCCTTGTTTACATGGCACCTCTGGGTCCTGCGGTCTCCCACTGAACGTGTTTGTGTGCGTGCATGAGGGATAGGCGTGCCCTGCATCTCCAAAGGGCTGTGGAGTGGCCCAGGAAGTGTGACATGTGGCTAAACCGTGATGTATATCCATCAGCTCAGCTGGTGAGAATGAGCCCCCCTACACTCACAAGGGCCATAAAGCCATGCCATGTTGCCCTCAACGCAGGATGGAGGGTCAGTTGCTTGTGAGGCACATTCCAAGCACCAAGAACTACAACCTACGCTAGGCAATTCAGAGCACTGCGTGAGGTGCTGCCTCCTGAAATGTGAAGTATAAAGTTCAAGTCCAACGATGGCTAAATTTTTTTTGGGCACAGTGTAGCTCAGCTGAGCCCATGGAAAGGCTCTTAACCCCCTGCAAAACCCTCCAGGGATGTTGGATGTACACAGACCCTAAGTGTTGCTGTCCCCTCTGACTGTGTTTAAAAGGAGAGCATAATCACACATTCCAGTATACTTGTACTTGGGAAATGCCAAAAACAGCTGAATTTCATTTCATTTCTGACTTCCATGGTGCGACATGAATGTTTAAATTGGGGATTTATTCAACATGACACTAACCTGCAATTTTTCTTGTGTGTGACACAAAAATCTTACTGTGTGACACTTAGGAAGAACAGGGACGATGCAGTGAAATGGTAGCACTGCAATTTAAGCAGTTTGAACTGTGAGAAAGTTTATCCTAAACATCTGGAAGAGTTAGACTATTCCGACACCCCCCCAATCTTCCTTGATGGGACCAGAGCCAAGATGCGTATCAGTGTAGGTTATTTCACTGTGTTAAGGAGCGGCAGGAAGAGAGAGACAGTGAGAGAGAGACAGAGAAAGAGAGACAGAGAAAGAGAGAAAGAAAGAAAGAAAGGTAGAGGATGAGAAGAGGCCTGAGAGTAACGGAAGGGGATGTATCTCGATGGAGAAGCACTTAGCTGTCAGAGAGCCGAGCCCCTGATGGCTTCATGTGCTGTGTGTGCAGGACGGGGTGAGCACTGTACAGGCAGCGTCGCTGATATCACACCCCCATGCCATCCCTGCAGCCCCAGCACAGACCTGGGCCCACAACCTTTGCTTGCAGGAGACTAAGGTGTGCTGCTGAGAGACGCAGGGCAGAACCGGCCCAGGGCTGGGAGTGTGATATGCTGCATGGGGTCAGGGGGCGTTATCTCAAACCGTGGGCAGATTCAGAAGGAATGTTTCCACCGACCTGTATGCATGCTGTGGGAGACAGGGGATGACGGACTGCATTCCTGAAACTTTTGCCTAGGCTGCACATGAGTAACACTGCACCACAAGCCCATGTGCCCATGCACCCCTCAACCCCCAACCTCTGCCAGCACAGGCCCCCACCCATTCTGGGTGCCCCTGTCCACTTCCCTGGCCCACGCCCGTTATCGCAGCCTGTCCCCATCGGGGGCCCGTACTGCCCCCACCCACACCCAACGCCCACCCCCACGCTGCCACTAACCTTGTTTACATACCTGGGCGAGACCATGGCAGACGGCGCTGAGCAAACAGCATAGCCCCGTGGGCCGTGCAGCATGGTGTGCACTCGCTGACGCAGTCCGGCCAGGCTGCTGCCATGCCCCCCACCACCCACCCCCAGGGTCACCATTCCTGAATCATTCCCGATGTGGCCCGTTCCTCCTGCTGAGATCCGAGCCTCAGCCTTTTCACTGAGCCGTTTTTCCCCCAGAGAAGAGAAAACATTCTGCAAGCGAAATGTGTGCAGGAATGCCTTTGAAGGGTTCGCGTGCAGCAGGGAGATGTTTGTTTTCAATTGGCGCTAATGTTTGATATTTTGGGAGCACAGAGTTGGCTGCTTGTGATGTTCTGCAGTTCAGCTGATCCATTGTTCCAGTGTTACACGCACACACACGCGCGCACACACACACACACACACGCACACACACACTAACCTTGAATCACACATTAACCTTGAACATAAACACACACACACATAGACACACAAAACACACATTCACACATGTACTACACATGTTCACACACAGAAGCACACAGGCACGCCCAAACACACTCTGCCAATGGATCAGTATGAGACTGAGCGCCCCCCACAGGCCAATGCCTTCCTTAACCAGCCAACGGGCAACCAGTCCTCTTGCTCCTCCCCACTCAGAAGGGGCGGCACAGACTTTCCACACGCCGGAGACATTCAGGCCCCCATCTTGGCCTTGCCTCAAAGCCCCCCCCCCCTGCTGACAGGCACACATTTCTGCTCTCACGCAAGGCTATGGCTGCCAAGAGGCAAGTGAGCATATCTCTTCCCGTGTGACTCCCAGGGCGGAGGATATGAATTCAGAATGTGATGCTAGTCTGAAGAGAAAAATAAAGCTGGGGAGGAAAAAAGGCTTCAGTCAAGAGAGAGAGAGAGAGAGAGAGAGAGAGAGCTTACAGTGGCAGGGGTCTGCCGTGAAAGTGGCCCCCGCTCCCCCCACCACAGAGGAAACAACACCTCCTGCCAAAGAATACTGGCTGTCTTAGGCCGCAAAATTCTCTGTCCTTCTCTCCTTCCAACACTGGCGCTATTGTTCTGTGTCTGTTTACCTCCCTGTCCTCCACGCCCTGCTCACCTGCGTGTTTAGTTTCTGCTTCAAATAAAACTTTATACACGGTGGTGGTTACAGCAGCCCTCGGCACCATGCCTCCAGCCCTGCCTACCGCGCATCTTGTCTCTGTTACGGCTTGGATTTAAGAACTCAGAAAAGCATCTCATTAAAGAACGATGTTGTGGCAAGGAAAGGATCTGACGCAGTGTTCGCTTTCAGCGTGCAGGCAAACACGGTTCTCAGATTCTGTGGTCATGGTTCGCTCTTGTCCCAGTAACCAAAGGGATGTGGGGGTCCTGGTTTCACAGACTCCCTGGAATGTGCCCCCCACCATGACCATGACCATGACTGATGCCAGAGGATCTTCTAGCTACGTATCAGGACATACCCCACATGGCACTTGCCCCCCATCCCCTTGCAGGCGCGTTTACTGACTGGCTGTGGTGAAACCCAATGTCACCACAAGACTTTGACAGAGAGGGTGGAAATGCTCGATGAAATCGTCCTTTTATTATGGGAGCCAGACACACAGCGCCTGTTTGGACATGGTTCAGACACAAGCAAGCAGACAGACAGCGATATGTCACTTTATAGCTAATGCAACACAAAACAGAAAATCAACCAAATAGGCCCCATGATCAGAAGCTGACCTGAATAGCTGCCTCAGGCTCCCAGTGCTCTGGAAAACACAGAGATGTAATCACTTCCTAGAGTCAGTGTGGGCTTCGGTAAATTGTGTGTTCTGGTTGCAGCCTATAGGCATGACTTGATGAAAGTGTCCCCATCCTGACTTCCATGATTCCGTGGCAATTTTCCTTTTAATGCCGAGGCTGATGACAAAAGGGCTTGTGAGATATGACATACTCAAGCCCAGGGGCCTATTTGTGGTTCTTGGAAGCCCGATGGAAATGCATGGTTTGAGTGGTGACAAATACTACAATCTTACTATTGAGGGAACCACTGAATATCAACAGCCTCCCTGTGGCCCCAGAGCTGACCAGAGCAGAGGAATTATTAGAGTCAGGGCAGCTTGCTCCTTTGAGACTCCAAACATGCCTCCGCCTGGACTCCGTCTGCTTTTCACACCTCACTCAGAAGTGGGGAGTCTGCCAGTGTGTCTGTGGGCCACACCCAGGCTAGTTCTCACTACCCTCCAACTTGCCAAAGAGCTATGGTTTAGTGGCCAGTTAGCCAAGAGACACATTCAGGCTCACCTCCTGTGAGAAAGCCAGCTTCCCGTGTACCTGAGGTAAAGCGTCATTGCCTGCAGGATACTGTGCATAAGTACTCGTTTTGTTTTCAAATCAGGCCCAACCTCTCCCCATCAGCCTCGACTTGGTTCTCCAGACGTGCAGAGACACATGCCATGTCCTGCCCACTGTCATTTCTAGCAAGGTGTCTGTCCTCTGTACATAAAGTTCAAATGATCTTCACCTTGGAAGTGTGACTGTGACAGGCTGAAGCTTTAGTTGTAGTTGCGAGGAATCTGCTAGGAAAACAGCCGTCACTCAAAATGACGCCACATCCAGTTCTCTCATGTGTTGGCTGTGCTTCAGCAGTGGATGAAAAAAATGACAGGAAGCCATCAATCACATGGGACTAGCCTGAGATCCGATTGGCTGACGTAATGCCTCCCTCCACCACCTGGGGCGACAGGGCCAAATTGTGAAAGAAATGTCTTGTACTCATCCTCTGACTCATATGCACAGGTTTTAGGGTTTCAGAGCATCTCCTATGCGGTTACAGAAGACAATTTGGGGAGGTGGTGGGACATTTAAGCAGCTATGGACACTGATTGTCCTGTCTGTGATTATGTCTTTTTTGTCTTAAGGCAGTCTCGATGCCTACAAATCCAGCTGGAAACAGGTTTATCTAGAGGTGTTTGGTTCTGAATCTGCGATTAACTCTTTATCGCTTGGAATCCTCAGGGGGACCTGATGTTGAGTCTCTGAGGAGGTGCCTGAATGGCTTCAGTAACATCTATTAAAGAGTTGAAGGTTCAAGGTTGAAGAATTTCCAAAAGGAATCATTTGCATGTGAAACTGGGAATCCGAACGGGTTACAGGAAGCTGCTGTGAAGAGCAAAACACACGGCTGGGCCGGGCGCTGTGCCGCCCCTGACCTCGCTGCTTGGGTCCTGGGAGCTGTAACCCTGCGCTAACGCCTAGCACATGGCATGTTTACAATCAGCTGGAGAGGCTGCGTTTTACTCAATGTCACCTCAGCTGTCGACACTCTGCTGCTGTATGTTGCCATCCAGTGTTTCATTCGAAGAAGCCCATATGCAAACAAGCAGACACGGGTTCCACGGATCACCAACTGTGGACTGTTTTCTTCCTGGTGCTGTTGCCTTATTTTCATCAGTACTGGACCCTTGGTGCTCTGGTTGGCCTGTTCACACATGAAGGGGCAGCCGCTGTGTTTTGGCTTTCCGGACCTTGCAGCCCATATAAGCTGATGCTATCTGTACTAGAGAGAGTCCCCTCACTTGGGTCCCTGCTGCGTGCTCAACAGAGGCCATTATTCTCGATTGCGTCGGAATAAGACATGCGGATGTGACATATAAAATTATCGGCAGTGGAAAGAGTGGCAGACCAAGTGCACCTGCAGAATCACAGACCATCCAAGAGGCAGCTTTAGTCCCAGGATTATTCAGGAGGTTTTTTTGCTATTTGCTCTTTATTGTTCCTTATCGTAATGTGTTGTTTGAGTCTGCAGGGAGGTATGCAAGCATTTCATTGTACTTGTACTTGTATAAATGACAATAAAGCTTTTGAATCCTTGAATCCTTGAGCTGTAGGTTACAGGTTATGTTGGAGTTGTAGGTTACAGGTTACACTGGAGTTATGGGATTGCGACAGTCCAGTAATGCTTAGAATGTGGAAGCTGAGAAAAGCAGAGCAGGAAGCTTCATCTAGATGTCGATTCAAAATAGTATTTGCAATTTGAATGATAGAGTGCTGCTTTTTTCAGTGCAAACTTTGTAACTAGTAAATCCTAAAAAATTCCTACTGCTTGAAACTAATTATTTATTTGGCAAATAGCCGTAGATTTACCCCTTACAAATTATATTGATGACGAAAAGAAGAAAAAATAAGTTTCGGACAGAGGACATAAGGTGGAGTGTCCAGCCTAAAGCTGGGTGTCAGGCTGGCCTTGGTCAGGTCAGCCATCTCCTGCAATGCTTCCTTCAAAACTCAACAGGAGCAGCTCATTAGAATGAGTGTGATTGGTTTGGCCAGCGATACCAGAGTGGCATTTGCAGGATCGTACCATGTTCCTTTGCCGATCCAGTGAAAGTTCACCTGAGTTTATTTGACACAGTACACTGACTGAGTGCTTCCTGAAGAGACCTGCGAGAAGTATGCTGTCACATGGGGTGATGACATCCCTGTGACTATAATGAGAAGTTCTTCCTGTTCTCCTCCCTAGCTAATAAGAAAAGACAAACACACATGCATACACGCACACATACTTATTCATATCTTTATGGGGACTCTCCAACCACTTCTATGGGCATAACCCTATTCCCAAATATGACAACCCCTATCCAGCCGTATAACGTAATAATGAGAAAAACACATGTATACACACACACACACGTGCACACACACACATACACACACACACACACACACACACACAAAATCACAGTTTCACTAGCCAGGTTCACTAAATCTGCAGGCTGGCTGTGTTTACAATAATATCCACACTTTCTGATTAATATGTTACATCGGAATGCAAGTGGGAAAAAACCCTGTCTATCAAAACAATGGTTCTTTTTAAGCTTGTCCATATTTATCGTCAATGAATATGACTTGGCAAACCCTTGATCAAACAAGGACAGTGCACCAAACAAAACTTATACCTAATTAAACCCTAACCAAACAAAGACACCTTTGCCCATGGCGTATGCTTAGTTTCGGAAGGACGGCCCACCAAGGGTTATTTTTAATGTTTATGAAATCCTGTGGAATGGAGCCAAATGACGTTCTCCAGATTGGGCTGGATGACTAAATCTGTGGCTACAAATCTGGATGGGTGGCAGTAATCTACTCCCTCCAAATGAGCAGTTACTGTGTGCGGCACAAGTACTGAGAAGCACCTCAGAGGCCCAAGACTAGCATCCAGACATGCAGAGTAGTGTCCAGCTTGTCCCTGTGACTAAAGTTCCTCTGCTTGAATGGGTCAAGAAGGATCATTTGATCCAACCTGCATTTTTGCCACAGGGATACATTCCGACATAATACAACAACCCAAACTTAATGTCTTAGCCCCTTCTTACAATGCTCCTTTAGCTCCTCCCACAGAGCAACTAGTTCCTCCTAGATCCTACCTTTCTCAATACCCAACATACAAGGTTCCACAAGCTATAAGTCTCTATGGAGGACTACAGAGGCTGCAGGGTGGCCAAGTCAAGGGTGCCACTAGAGATTTTGGGCCCCATGAAAGCATATCTTATTGGGCCCTCAACCAAGACCAAATCAGTTATTTGAAAATCAAATTTTGAAATAAGTTTCAAATTTGCCTTTATGGATACAAGGAACCAGAAACAAGCTCCCTCTGCTCTCATAAAAAGTTTAGCACTGAATAGGAGAGTCCAGCATCTTGGATTACTGTCTTTTCCTTTGACACTTGCTTGGGGCTGAAGCACACAAGTCTTCTGATGTTATTCCATAGGCTGGCTGGGCCTGTTTTCATGGGCTATTTTCTGACAGAATCATGCACTGCCCCCAGTCCAAATCTCAAAGCTGTAAGAACATCCGGAGACCTCCAAGGGGAAGTTTGTCTGGGCCATTACACCGGATCAAAGTGGAGTTCCTTTCCCAAAGGTGCCGTGCCACTTCCCGCTGCCTGAATCTGTCATTTGGAAGAACCCGTCCAGGGGATCATTATGTGTGCCAAGCTAAACCACTCTGGAGTTCCCCCAACCCATCTGGCATGATCACCATAGATCACCTGATCACTACAGAGACAATTGCTGGTTGGTAAGACATGGCTGGGGACATGCGACGCCAACAACCTATGACAAACAGATTACCCCTGCAAGGCATCTAAGGGAGGCCTGTCCCACAAGAGGAGGATACAGCTGAGGACAGATATCATGTTCGGCTACTCCGTGCAACTCCTGGAGAATCCGGCTTCCATTCCAATCAAATCAGGAAACCCGACAACAAGGTCAAGGCCAAGGTCGTCATGTGAAGCCCTTTCCCACAAACTCCAGATGCAGAGACAGAGACAGTGTTCTCTTATATGCAGATCCAGGACTGCTGCTTGAGGACCTGGTAGCTGGTGCTGATATTGTGGATTTAAGCAAGTGATTTGCAGTGACAAATTCAGCTACTGTATTTGAAGCCCCAGTATTAGTTTTGAGCATAATTAATATCATATAAATTGAGAACTATATAATTCTAAATGTTCTCTAAATTCTAAATTCTAAATGTAAAGCTAAATGATGCATTGGTTTGAGTTGCAAGAAAGTAGTAGAGCTCTCTATCAGCTTACTATCTACTGGCGAGCAGAGCAGACCGGTTCATCCGCACAAAACACCCACAAGAAACTAGCTGATAAGGTTGACTGGTTTTACCGGCGGGGGGGGGGGGGAATCGGGGACCAATGGGGAAAACATACTCAGGTCCCCTGTGGGGGTAGAAGCAAACTGGAAAGTTCATCCAAACTGCAGTAAGGTGTCCAGGGGAGGGAGGGAAGAAAAACACTGAGAGAACGGCAGGAAAACAGAGAGACAAAGAGAGACAGATACAAAGAAAGGCAGAGAGATGGGCAAAAACAGCAACAGAGAGAGAGAGAGAGAGAGATAGAACGATTCTGACCTCCTGCCATGTGCCTCTACTTTCATCTCAGGAATGTTTGAAATTACAAGCCCTGTCAGGCTCTCAGGAGGATATCGCTGTCTGATCAGAGGTGCCGAGACAAGCCAGAGACAGTCTCCTCCAGCCCGTCGCAAGGCTTCTCCCTTTTTCCCACCCTGGCATCATTAAAACACAAACCTGTATGACCACATGGCCATGTGTACAAATGCCAAAGCTTCCAGTGGGTACCCATTTGGCTGCGTTATTCCTGAGTATGCTGGAATACTTCAGGGGCAGCATGTACATTCCAACATGGAGCTTTTGATTCAGGGTTTTCACTGCCCTGCATGCGAAGATTAGTCTCTGTGTCTGTGCTGCAGACCAAAACACATTCTCACATTACGGCACAGCTTACCAATGTCTCGCCAAAGCCCCACTGAAATGCCAGCAAGGATTCCTGCAGCAACAGCGACGACTGTGTACACCTGTTGCCTAGGTGACGTTTAGGCACTGTGCCTGCACCTATCCTACTGGTAGCAACGGTCTTTGAGGGAAGTGACATGTATAAACGCAAGCAGGAAACGTTACCCGTCCCCAGTGACTTTCCTTCGGCCTGTTTTTGCAAGCATGGATTGCAGCCCGAAAATAGGCTCCCCTCCTGTCGACAGGTTTGCTAAGCCACCCTGGGCCGAGGGGAGGTTGATGTTTGTTTTTAATTGCTGCTATTTTAGGCACGGGGAGAACAATGGCAGGAAGCCTATCGCGGGGTTAAGTGGCCGGCCGTGGCGACCCCAGCGTGTCCCAGGCTGTAAGTGTTGCCACCGAAAGGCAAAAAGACCATTTATTTGCATTTTACCAATGACATTAAAAGGGAAAAGGGAGTGGGCAAAAAAAAGGGGGGGGGGGGGCTCTAATAACAGCCTAAAGAATATGTGGCCCATTTTTGACAGGAAAGGGAAGTTTAGGTTGAAACCACATCTCATTTCAGCGGTTATGATGCTGGACCCTTCTCTTCATCACCATTGTCTTCTTCATGTAATTGCTTAGCAGTGCTCATCCATTTATTTACCGTTACGTGCGGGATTCCTTTATAGATCTGCAACAACCTCCATGCTCCTACCTGCCTATTTAACGCCGGGCCCCGTGCCACAGGCCGTGAGCCATCCAATCAGGACATGCCAAGCCTGGCATCCAGCTAATGGGCATGATTTCACAAGCTATGGCAGAATGTACTCATTCCAGCATGCACCTGCCAGCATTTAACAGTCAAGTCATCCATTTCACCTGATCTGAATCAGGACTCAGAGCAGATATGGGGCCTCACTTAACCTCCCCATTGCACTTCTCAATCTCAAATAAGAGATGTAATTCTGTGAAAGTTCTCTATAAATATGTTGCTGAATAAAGTCACAAGCCAAGTGATCCAAGTAGTCAGGCACAGCAGTGCTAAGAAAGAAAAAAGCCATCAAGATATGGTCACCATTCCAGTTACACGGAGAGTGTGAAGTGTCATGGAACCCAGAAATTATGTAGGGCAAAGGTAAACACTAAGGCTTCAAATGCAGGAAATGGCCAGAAGGCACAGCGTTTAGCGTTAGTGCATTAGCTTCTCCGAAGATGAAGAGAATTAAAACAGCAGCAGGAACGCTGAGCTTGAACAATGCACTGTTAAGCACTGTTGACATTTTATGTTTACGGAACCAAAATAGCAGCCTCCATGTTTAACTGTCACTGTAAGATGTGTTAAACAGCTAATATTATCGCCTCAGTGTGTTATGTGTGAGAGGTAACTTTATGAGTATGAGTCACATCCGGTTTGTCTCTCTAAAATCTGCCTCCTCGTGGGGGGGTGCAGACTCCCCCTATGGATCCCACGGGCTTTGAGCAGCACCATTTCAGGACAGGTTCTTCTTTTGGTTAACATAGAGACGTTTGTTTTCTGAGCCCCACTCACTGTGGTTACCCTTTGAAGCTGTGACAGTTGTTGGGGGAGGGGTGGGCTTTCTGTGACTCGGAGATCCCCAGCCTGACCTGGGGTGCTGTGGGGTTTGGGTGCAGAGTTGTGCAGAAGCGGTATTACGCACACACACACACACACACACACACACACACACACACACAGACTTTGGTAAGCCACCAAAGCTAAATTTGTAACCACGCCAGGCCTACCATACAATCTAGAGGTGAGAAGACTTCCTCCCTGCCCGATGCAGACAGGAAACTCAACAGACTCTGCTGGTTTCAGGCTTGTTCCATGCTGGTGGCTACCGGCACCATCCGCTTTTTGCCATGTGGCCACAGTATTCAAGTTCTGAACCACTTTGGAACAGAGATAGAAATGCCACAAAGCCAATGGTGATGGCCCGCAGTAAGGGTGCGAGTGTGATGCTACTCAAACTGAGTACAGCTGGGGCCACCCTTGGACCTGCTGCTCTGTTGGCAGTGTGACTCACTCTCTGAACCCCCAGCGTAGTAATGGCACTCACCGCTGAAGAAACTCTTGGCCTTCAGGTAGCCGACACTGAGCCGCAGCACAGACAGTTTGTCCAGGCGGGCCCGCACATCCTCGGGGAAGGGTAGCAGGCTGGTCAGCTTGTCCAGCTCCCCATTGAGCCGGTCCCGGTGCCGCTTGGAGGGGTTGGATTTGGCACCTTCTCGCGGCGGGGGCTTGGGACTGACGGGAAAGAAGGTAGGCAGGTCAAGACATGTCCAGGGGGAGGAGCTGTGCAGTGGGGATCCTGCAGCAAGCCTGTACTGACACATGCACCCATATCTGCTCATTCAGGCTCATACACACTCAGGGAGAAGGTCCTTCACTAGCTATAAGGTCACCAACACACTGCTTCAGGGGAAGAAGATAGTGCCCAAACAAAACATGTCCACAGCCTTGCCTCCCTGCCCATATTACCCAGTGAACAGCCTTTGTCACCCTACATCAAATACAGCAAAGCTCATAATGTGTTCATGCGCTGTTTATTTTTACAAACAGCTGTACCTCAGCTGCTGATGCAGCTCCAGACAGGAGTCAGAGAACTGAGTGGAGGTGGTGGTCACTCTTCTGTTTTTGGGTGCAACTTTCTGCCCCTGGAACTGAGTTAGATTAAAAATATTTGGAGGAAGTCAAGGAACTGAAAAAAATCTGATGAGGTTAACAGGCTCCCGCTCTCACCACTGCCAAAAATGAAATTCTAAGGAAGTATAATTTTCTTATATTTAGACAAAAATTGAAATTCATGAATAATCTTATGTATAAGATCAATTTGCTTGCATTTAGGAATATTGTCTTATTTTAGGAAATCATAACACTTTTCTTACTGCACTGCCAGATAATTTAGCTAGTTTTAGGCCATCTTGTCTCAAAACAGAAACAGTTTGAATTTGAAAAGCCATTTTTTGCAGTGCAGCCCAAACCGAACTTGTGGGCGGCTCATGGAGCTTGCTGAAGCCATGACTGCAGTGGGAACATTTTCTATTTCAGCTTGGGTCACCAAGGAGCCCGACCACAGACTCAGGGCCACCTCTGTGACGCCAGCGGATGGTTATAACCTGCGATTCAGAATACCCTGATTTAGCTGCTAAAACACTGCAGTGTCCTTTGGCCTACTTAAAAAAAAAAAACAACAACATGCAAAATTTACTAACTAAAACAATGAATAGCAATACGAGTCTCTTCTGTGGGCTTTAAAAGCCTCTGAATGGCTGTCTACCTCGGATAGATAGTCCCGCTTAGCCACAGTGAGCATGCAGGCCCATTGCACTGGATGCCAGCCACAGCCATACAGCCAGATTATGCACAGAAGTAAAGAGGAGACTGACCTCACAGAACAAGGCCTGCTGCCCCCCCCCCCACTGCATTTTCCTCTGCGTATGGCCCCCTCTCACTTGGATGTTGGTATGTCATCGGATTAATATCCTCATTTATTTATTTGGATTTTTTCTTTGTTTGGGGTGCAACATAAGGGCCAAACATCCCCCCACCCTCATCAAGAGCTGCCGTATAATTTTACATAGTGGGACTGCACAAAGGGGACGCCGCATTACAGTAACTGAAGGGGGATTAGTGGGGGCTCGCCTGCTGGAGAGTCACATGTCTGTGTCCTTAACTGAGGGACCGCCTGCTTTTCCAGGGCAATTCATCAGATCATCACCAGTACCAACAAAACAAAACAAAACAGCTTATTGTGCTTCTTGCTGCCGAACAAGCGAAAACAACAATAGGTATAGGGAGAGCATGGGGCTGTGAAGCAGCACTCTGTAGGTAATAAGGGGTCTAGGAACACAAAACAACATTCAGGTGCATACTCTAGACTTAATGCCAGTTGATTTTACATGTCACGTGACTTCCAGTCCCCTGATGACCTGGTCATACATGTATTTATCCACCACATTTTAACGAAAGATAAGAGCTTAAATAGAAATTCCGGGCAGCCACATTCATTACATCTAGCAGCTCAACTCCTACAAAACATGAAGAAAAACTCACAGACTCACTCCATCTTCCATTCCCACTACACGATTTAGTCTTGGTCAGGAAAATACTGAGACATATTTTCTCATAGCCGAATCTGGAACCAATCTCCAAACAATGTAACTACTCAGAGGATAATCCAATAAATACATTATTTCATACAGGCCATTTACCATGGTAATTATACTGTAACTTGCAAGCACAACTAATTGCCACATACATTTTTGCTACAACTGCAGGCAAGACACCAAAAAAGGCAAATTTAATACATATCTGAAGTATTATAGGTGCATGACTGCACACAGGGACAGCAGTAATTCTGCAAGTGAGTCAACTCTGTGTTGTTGGTGGGCTGCTCTGACTCACACAAATTGATTTCAGAGATGAATTTGAGAGACGTTCTTACTATCCGTAAATGGGATTATCTGTTACACACTACTTGCAAAGTCAATGGCAGTTTAAAGATCACGACACTGACTGATGGCTGTGATGTCCAGGATGAAGTAAAAGAATGTCCAGCTGTGCGTGACAGAGACCACAGAAACTGGTCTGATCAGAGACAATGCAAGAATGTGGGGGTCATCCTAGGAGAGCTACGTTGGACTCCCTGCACTGTATAAAACACCCCATAAGAGGCGACTGCCTCTTCACCTCTTGAACATTATAGGTGAAAAACTTTCAAAATACTTTAGTAAACCAGGGGTCCACCTGCTACTCTACAAGACAGTAAGTTATTTCCCAGTACTGGAGAAGACAATGGGAGGGATTCATGGAGTACCAAACACCCGTCAGACTTGAACACAGTTGAACATGGGAGGAATGTGCCCCCCCCCAGCCCCGCCCCACCCTCACTCCCCAAAAACAGAAAACAGGACTGAATTCATG
>JABFEA020000001.1:52939410-52952178 GCA_019775915.2 Cyphomyrus plagiostoma | reverse complement strand
CCCTGCTGAGACTGCTGCCCCCGCGACCCGACCTCGGATAAGCGGAAGATGATGGATGGATGGATGGATGGATGTTTGTGCATCGTGGATGCATTGGACCCTTGTGGGGCCAAGGGAGATGCTGGGCTAGCTGGTCTTAACCACTTGCAGGGGGAGGGGGGGGCGGAATCTGACTGTCATGTTGTCTGACACTTTGACCACTGGTCACAGACACATCGCAGTGCACCTGCTGCCTCAGGCACTGTGAATCATCCCCATCCTAACCTGATAAGCAGCCCCAAACACACACTATAACCCAGCAACCTGTGCTACCCACTGAACCCAGACTGGGATCTTTGAGGAAGCGAGGAAATGAAGACCATGGAATGAGAGCACATGCGGCCCAGAGGGCGCACCTACCCTCTGTAATGAGCTCCAGCTGTTATGACTCAGCAGCTCTGGGTGTGGGACGCAGGTGTGGAACTGGTGACCTTTCCTTAGTAGGAAGGTCAGAGTCATTACGACCTGTTTTATGCTACTTTTTGGAGACTTATCTGGTAGTCAGGTGGGCTGTTCTGCATCAAATCATGTTGCTCAGGTGGCCCCTTGTCATGATTCCTGAAGAGTATGGTCTGTCTGATGTGCTCCTGGAATCTCCGGTTTGGATTTTAAACAGCTCTGCCATACTAACAATCATCTTGTGTTAGATAGGATGGTATACGTTCCTCCTCACCTACTTCTGGCTCCTCCGGGATTCTGCCGGCTCCAAGTACAGATGGGCCAGGCCTTCATGGAGATTCCTGGACCGCCGGGAGGTCTTGCTTATCTGTATGGAACATAAGCACCTCTCCAAAACGTTCCCATTTATAGAGCCTACGGAGCCAAGCTGCTCCAAGGCATGGAGTAGTCTGCTATTTATAGACAGCAGCATCCCAGTGGAGGTGGGGAGTTATGCTGAAATGCAGCAAAAATCAGGTACTCTGTGTTTTGCAGCATTTAGTCATGCTTCTCTGTGGCTGATGAGGGGAACATTGTAGCCTCAAATCGACCTCTAGTGTTTCCACAATGGTCCTTCATTTGAAGACCTCTGCAGTCTTGCTTTCTTCACTTGGTAAGAACTTAACTCAACACATTTGACATGTTTTGCTGCCACTCATTTGTCACATTTCCTTGTGTGCCTAAAGCAGCCTTCTCATCACACTCCTTGGAACCAGAATTCACATCCTGAGAAGCAGAAGAATCTCAAAATAAAGTAAAATTGCTCCAGTTAATACTGAATCCTTTTCCCAGATGCCTTTTGCAGCCTTTTGGCATGTTTGCATTGGGCTGTTGGGGTGCCTGAGAGCAGACAGTTTAGAGACCTTATTCTGAGGCCATAAAACTCATAGTCCTGTTTTTCCTTCCTGGAATGATGGATGTTCACGAGGTGTTAAAGTGTCCATGGAGCACTACGCATCTTCCATTCTCCTTTCCAAGAGGATGAAATACATTAACTGGTGAAATTAACTGGTGATGAAAACAGTAACTGGTGATCTGGGGCCTCATGTATAAACGGTGCGCACGCACAAAAATGTTGCGTAAGGCCGTTTCCACACTCACGTCGAGATATATAAAAACGAAACTTGGCGTATAGCTACACACATTCTCACGGCAGCTCCAGACATGGTGTATGCACGTTTCTACTCGGTTTTGTAAACGAATGACACTTAGTGGCAAGTTATTGCTACTGCATGTGTTTTCCCTTTTTAAACTCATAATCATGACACTGACTTTATCCAATACACCGACATTAATTGAATGTTGTTAATTAATTATACATTGTAAAACGGTGGAGAAAATGACCAAACTATTACAACTACCATGGCAGCTCTTGCATTATTGGAAGACATAGCTTATGGAAGAATTAGAAGAGAGTGCTTATTCGGGGATCATAGTGATTTCTTGGACCATGATGATGACTGGCATCCGAGAGCAATCCTTTTTGGAGCTGTGTGCTGAACTGGGGCCAGCATTACAAAGGCAGACGATGAGGAATTGCGCTATACCTGTTCCTTTACAAATTCTGTCCACTCACGGGTTCTTAGCCACAGGTGCTTTTCAGCGAGAACTTGCGGACCAATCAGGTATTTCTCAGTCAACACTGACTCGCGCCATGCCAGCTGTATGGGACGGCATAATCCGCTTGTCACCGAGATATATAAAATTTCCTTACACTGTGGTTGAACAGGGGAACATTAAAGCGCCATTTGCAGCGATGTCTGGTTTTCCCAATGTAATCAGAGCCATCGACTGCGCGCACCTTGCTATAAAGGCACCTTCAGAGAACATATTTGTTTATGCTTATGTAAATTGAAACCACTTTCACTCTATTAATGTAGAAATTATGTGCAATTCGAACATGCGTCTCATTAATGCATGGGTGTCGCCCATTAAATCCGAGGGACGTATCCCCCTCACATTTCATTATTATTAGCTCGGATCCCCCCACATTTAACATAAAACATTAGTTTTATGCCAGTGTCCCCCCCCTCCATTCAAAATGCTTATTACGCCCCTGCATTAATGTTGTGGCTCATGGCCTGGCTCAATCCATGATTCATTCATTTTCAGAAACAGTAGTGTTGGAAACAAATGGGTTGGTACGTTATGGCTGGCTGCTTGGTAAGAAGACTGTTACCATTTTATAATTTGGACCAATACTGTAAGCTTTATTTGATTTAACCATTTGACAACTTAGAGGGCAGTGAAGTCGTGGCTTCTCACGCCGCTCGCAAACCCATAGAATGAACAGGAGCAGCGTTATAATGCTACCCCCCTTTCTCGGGCTCGATGGTGGTGGAGCGCACTGTAGGGCAGCTTAAAGGCTGTTGGCGCTGCCTGGACAAGACCGATGGGGTGCTGCTATACAGCCCACAAAGAGTGTATCGCATTATACACGCATATAGCGTGTTGCGTAATCTGGCACAAAATCGTGGCTTGCTGGTATCTGAAGAGCTTAGGCACGATGAACCTGACCCTGAGCCACCAAATGGAACAGCGTTACAACTTCAATATCACAGAGTGTATCATTTAGATGTTTTAATTCAATGGCAACATCTTACAGCATTCACGATTTCTTTTTGTGACTGCAGCACAGCACACGGCTGGGTGGTCACCTCCATGTTTCTGAGGCACGGGAATGTGTGCAGCCAGCACCCAAAGATGTGGTCGGTCGCTGCCTGTGTCATCTATGGCACTGGGGGCACCTCTTGTACTATTGTCTGTAAGAATAAATGAAAGTAACACCGCATCTGCGCCCTACTGTACGTGTTATTCATATACAGTGGTACCTCGGTTCTCGAACTTAATCTGTTCCGTATTCCGGATCGAATCCTAAAAAATTCGAGTTCCCATAAGAAATAAAAAAACAATTAACTGTTTCCTGGTCCCCCAAAATTACACCTAAATATGTTTTTTATTAGCAGTTAAACACAAAATGAACAGGATAAAACAAGAAGAACATTTTTTTCTTTAAGGCTTCCAAAACGATAAAGATCTTATCCCAACATTACCCCTGTCCTGCCCTGATCGTCTGCTCCTTCCGTGCGCCACGCCCCCTCATTAACCTCGTGTGGGATCAGCTGTTTCCGATTGTTGTCATTAGTCCTCTGTATTAAGTCCGCGTTTCAGTTTGTTTCCCCAGACCAGTTATTGGGTGCGTTCGGCTGGCTTACAGCGCTGGCTTAAAGCAACACATTCTGATCCTGACGCAATGCATTATGGTTAGATGCATTGCGACCTCTCACCCGGCTGCACAAACTGGAACCGCCTCCGTGACGACACGCCTTTGCCCTTATTGCCTGAAGAGTTTAGTTACACGCATGACGTTTGCATACCTGTCAAGTTTTGGATTTGAAAATAAGGAAAATTTTCCAGCGCCTGCCGCGAGCAGTCCCACCACCTCAACCAAGTTCCAGTATCCCTTACATTTTAAGACAGGCGACAAGAAAGCTAATCACCACTTGTCAGCCACTTATAAACTAAAATTGGCTTTATGCACAGCTGTACTACTTCCTGAACTTCAGACAGCTCCTTTGTTTCATATCTGCCATTATTAGACAAACTGATTAATGGAGGTGATCAGTTTGTCCAATAATGGCAGAGTAATAGGACAAACTAGTTTGTTCGAAATTCGAGTTCTAGCGAGTTTGAGAACTGAGGTACCACTGTACATGCAAATAATTCAAACAAGTATGGTGCGAAGAAAAAGTCCCCCACGCTGACATCGGTGTCCCCCTCCCACGATAAAAGTGTCCCCCATCATTGCAGCAACTCATTGCTCAAAGGGTCTGAAACTTGGAATTCCGCTACCTCAGCCTGTGCTGTTGAGACTCTTACGGTGACCGGCCGCTCGTTTTTTCACGTCAATTTTAATGTCCGACCACTTCTTTTTCATTTCGGCCACCGTGCGAATTTTGGAACCAACTAACTCCACCACGCTGTGCCACTCCATCAACTTTCGTTTATTGCTGATGCCACTTAAACCACCAAACAATATCACTTTTCTTTTCTCGATTTCTGTTAACACGACCTCCACTTCACACTCGCTGAAATACTTCCTTTTCCCACATGATTTATCCATTGTTGTTTAAGATTTCACAGTGGAGAACACAAGTAACTTACCACCAATTAGTATGAATACAGCGTCGTCTATGACCAATATATGTGTAACTGAGGCTGATGTGGTACTAAGCCTAAGGGAGAACTTTAGAGCAGAAATATAAAGTACAGATATTTAATGGGTTCCACTGAAATAAAGGTAGCTGTTTACAAGAAAGATCTTGGTGTATATGTTGATGCTTCCATGTCCCACTCTCACCGATGTGGGGAAACAATAAAAAAGGACAATAGAATGTTGGGTTATATCTCTAGGTGTGTGGAGTTTAAGTCAAGGGAGGTGATGTTACATTTATACAATTCCTTGGTAAGACCCCACATAGAATATTGTGTGCAGGTTTGGTCACCATACCTTCAGAAGGACATTGCTGCCTTAGAAAAGGTGCAATGGAGGGCTACGAGAATGATTCCAGATCTTAGAGGAATGTCTTATGAGGAGAGGTTAGCTCAGCTGAATCTGTTTTGCCTTGAGCAAAGGAGACTAACGAGGGACATGACCCAGGTCTGTAAGATTCTAACAGGTCTGGATGCTGTTCAGCCAAATGGCTATTTCAATATTAGTCTAAATACTAGAACTCGTGGCCATAAGTGGAAATTAGCGGGAGAACATTTTAAAACAAATCTGAGGAAGCACTTGCTAGTGTAGCGGAAGCTAAAACCCTGGGTTCCTTTAAATCAGAGCTAGATACAATTTTAACAACTCTGATCTATTAGTTAAGTTCTCCCCAAATGATTTTTTCTTGCTTACGCACATTCCTAGTTTTGTCTGTACATCATGTATTAGTGTGAATTCTACGCATGTCGTTACACATGAGGCCCCAGATGACTGAGAGAAGCTGAAAGGGAGGACTATTAAACTAGAAACCTTACATACATACAACGAATAAAATATTTTAGCTAAGAACAGGTCTGGTGAGCAAGTATTTGGAAATAAAACATGATGTCTGACTTCATTACAGTTTTTTTCAGGATTCAGCCTGTCAGTTGGCTGTTAAAAGGTTTTGTGCTGCAGTCCAGACTTTAACATTGATCCTCAGCCAGGTTATCAGATCCAAACAGATTGCTGACTTCATCAGAAAATTATAGACAGGGTTTTATTTTTAAAAGAAAAGACGGCCTCGATCTGTTGTGCATTCTGGTTGTCACTCAAGCTGTACAACACGACAGCCAGTGGCAGGATGGGAAAAAGACCAAAACATATACAATACTGACACTTTTTTCAGTGTTGATTCACAGCGTGTTGACATAGCCTTTGTCCTCTGTGTGTCTCTGTGGCTTTGAATTATGTCATAACACTTTCTATGAATTTTCCAAGGCAGCAACACTCCTCTTATAGCTTTGCACAACCGGCACAAATATTTTGTCATCTGTTTCTTGCCAGATGGAAGCTTCAAACGGATGAAGATTTTAAGATTTATTTAAAAAGATATGTATAGAGCACATTGAAGAGAGGCAGGGGTGAAGTTATGTAGGTAACTACAGGATTGAATAGCATTGTGGGAAATGGTTTAATCATCACTGGGGAAACTTTTCAGCTACCATAACGGCTGACTGACGTCAAGTGGGTGAATTACAAGTGTGCGCAAAGAAAAATGTCTGAACACTTGTGAAAAGGATTAGAACTGGAGTGCAGTACCTATACACTTTAGTGACAACAGCTGTAGTGTATTGTGATGACTGCGCATTAACAAACAGGAGCAGTGAGTAGCTGGCTTCAGCACTGAAAGCTGACACAGCTAAAGTGATTGGAAAAAGGTTGATGACTGAGGTGATTACAGTCGACTGTGTTTCTCAGCCTGTCAGCTTGGCCTGTGAAGCATGCCTGTATCTGTACTGTCTCCTGCTGTGCTGCCTGATAAGGTGTATGTGACAATAACACCCCCTCATTGCCAACATCGGCCTCTGATTCATCCTCCACTAATCCCCGTTAAGTTCCAATCTTAATGGTGCCGCACATCATGAAGTGCTTGTTTGCATATCAACACAATCCATGCAATGCATATGCAAATCAGGCTGGGTACTGGGACCAGTGTCATTACCTGGTTAGTTAAAGTAGCCGTGAGGCAGAGTGTTTCGCCACAGTGGGTCAGTTAAAAGTAGCCTGATTTGGTGATTCAGTGGTATTCATGTGCCCAGTTTGGTCTTGCTGTGGTGATGATGGGCGCAACTGTACCGAATGATAGGAATAACAGGAAATAGAGGGACGAAGAAAATTATGCTACGAGGCTCCACCCAGAATCATGAAGATCGCATAAATGTTTTTTTTTTAATTGACATCAGTTTGTTTTAAGCTGTTTCAATAAAGCAATTCCTAGAAGAAACACAAAATGAATGTGAAGTGAACACGATTAATGTCCAGTCAGAGAGCTGGTGCCAGATCGGTTGGACATTCATGTAGCCCAGCTCCACCTCCTTATGTCCAGCTTGGATGGTTGCCGTTTCAGGCCAGTCGGTCCTGTGTTGTTCCTAATCGCTGGGCTTCCTTTCCCCAACATGTCCTCGGGCAGAGCCTGAACACTGATTCATTTCTGCTTCTTTTATGTGCCTTCTTCTGATGTAATCGACACCAGATTGGTCACCCCAGTCTGCCCTAACGACATTAGTGGGACAATGAACATCAATAAAATATAAATTCTCCAATTACTCCCAGGTCTCCACACTCTGAGATCACTAACCCCCTTCCCTACTATAAATACTACCTTGTCTTGCCAGAAGATTTATTTGTTAAATGAAAAAAATTCAGACCATCAACGGTTAAGCCAACAGTTAATTTATAAAGGGTTAAACCTTTTTGAATCATGTTTTAAACTTTGCAGTTCTCACTGTGTGAGTAAATCAGCATTTTTGCAATTAATATTGAACATTTTTGTAACCTAATGCTAATATTAATTTCATAATACACTATTATTATGTATTTTCCACAAAAATAGAATGTTTTCCATATTACAAATTAAGCTAAACATGCCTTATTTATCTCTGGATGCAAGATTAGTGTTATAAATGGAATGATTTACTGATTTTCCATATTAAAATAAGATTTTTGTTTTCTTTATTTCCACAAGAGGGCACCAGAACAGCAAACAGAAAGTGAAGTGTTTTTTACACGTTCCCCCATCTGGTACAAGGCTTGATTTTTAGTGCATGTTTGTGACTTTGTCGCAGTCAATATGAAGACACTTGATGATGCACTCTCTAGGGTTTAAATGTTTAATAAACTCAGACTTTCATATTGTTTAAAGCTGTTATTGTAGCTTCCAAAATGCTAAGTGTCTGCTTTCGTTAGAGACTTCAGAAGATGTGGCAAATGGTTTGATAATGAATCTTAAAAATGAAAGAGAATTTTAAAAATTTACATTTTTTTCTGTGCATAGAAACCATGGTACATAAACAATTCAGTGTTGTAATATATTACTTCAGTCTCTGAACTTCGAACAGAATAAGGAATCGAGTTTGAAAAGTGGATTAGGTGACATCTTAGATTGTTTTTAGGGTTAGTTCTGTTGAGCTGTACGTGTAATGACATGGAAAAGTGAAAAGTCTCACTGGAGATGACCTGAAATCAGAAGGGACATGCAAAGGCATTAAGTAACTTACAAAAGTAATGTCATTGAAATGAGCACCGTGTAGTATGAGACAGCAGCTCTTTTCAGATAGGAATTGATTCAAAAACTTTTTCCGAATTTACATATAGCACCATCGCAGCAAAAGAGAATGGATGAGCCTGGTGGGATAGGAATGACAGCAAAGCCCTGGAGTTGTAAAGCTCAGATCAAGCTATCAGATCTTCCATCTTCTAGAACATTCTGTAATTTATAGTTATTTTAAGAGTTGTAAAACATCCAGCTATAACATGAGAAGCCACCTATATGGAGTAATAACCATTACTGTCATTTACAGACATTCCCTAGTGTTATAACGTTTCTATTGGATGGTAGGGGAGACACAAGAGCTGGCTGTCCAATAGAAAAATCGAATACTAAAGAGATGGGCATCTAATTGGACAAAATTCTTCAGAAGATGAGACCAATGGACAGTTATACTACATGTTGAGGACACAGCTAGCTGAGGGTGCTGTAGAGTGATTGGATCATTTGTTGTGGCAGCTGTCACAGTGTCGACCACTCTAGTCCACATACAAGTAAAAACATTAAAACATTTACAGATGACAGACAACTTTTAACGAGCAGCGTCTGTGGTATCGGTTTTCCATCAGGATACATTTAACCCTCAGACACTCTTGGTTTATTTTCTCCCAGGTTGCTGGGAGCATTTACCCATCCACTTTTGTTGAAAAAGCTCACCTTAACAGTCATGATCACAAACACCGTCCCTGCAAAATCAACAGAAGGCTCCTTGCAGTGGGAGACTATGAAGGTCTCTATTTCGCTCTGATCTTTCACCAGCTTGCTTGGAGCATCTTTTCGAGGCTTTTCTTCACATCAGATCTCTGCCTCCTGTACTCTCATCTCAGGCCCGTTTTTTCGGTACAATGTGCTCATTAACAATGAGACAAAAGCCCAGGGAAACGGTGACCCCACTCCTCGTAGCTGCATGTGCACTAATGAGCTGTCTTCCAGGAGGGCAGTTGTGCCTCCTGGTGTTTGGCTCGGGGTGGTGCAGCTTATTTACAGATAAGGGTGCTGAGACCCATTCTTCCTCTGGACTGGATAAGCACTTTCAGTGCTGCCCAGTGCATCCCTCCATGGTCACCATCCTCTCTCTGGTCCCCACAGTCTGGGAGCTGAATTCACTTTGGTGAGATCTTCACCAAACTTGAAGGGGAACTGTCCTCGAAAGCGGATCATTTTGCAGGGGATGTGTGGAATGCAGATCAAAATGAGATCACCAGTCCTTGACACTACATTGTCTTCCATCGATATGACTGCTGATGAAAATAATTACAGGAGTTATGCAACAGCATGCTGACCTGTTTGTACGTTCCCACACAGCATCGAAATGAAGCGCAGTACTGCTGGATCCCTGTGCTCTCTATCTGTGTTGTTTCACAGTGTTAGCTAATTAGCCAAATTAAATGTGTTTATTTTTGTTTACCTGGAAGCGCTCCCGTCCCACGGGGCTCTCGTCTTCATGGCCCTATGCATCTTCTACTGTGGGGGTCAATGCTGGTCAAAGCCTGAGTGGAGTCCCAGGGAAGCTTCGGCAGTTGAAGTCAGTTGATGGCATGCTGTGGCCCACCAGAGCCCCGCCCTGGAGGTGAGCCTGCTGCCTTCATTGGCAAAACATCCAGCTCCAATTTCGCTTTCTGTGTCAAATACATAAAAAAGGAAGTTGGGATTGACTTTGGGGAAACCTCAAGGAATCCAGTTAATTTGTTCGCTGGCCGTAATTAAACCTCCAACCTTCATAAATTACCATTTCATTAGGATCTGGAAGTAAAACAGATTAAGATATTCATATATTCTTGGACTGGCACTTGGGCTGTGCCCGATTAGATTTTAATGACATTACTTTGTCTCAAACAAATGAGATGTGGCAGAGTAAGAGGCTATTTGTTTAGCCGCTAATGGCTACACCAGAAAGGTAGGCCCCAGGCTGGTTGAGCATGCAGGCACCCCAAGGATGCCCAGGGATTAAATGAGAATCAGAGAGGAGGGGGAGCCCTGTCAGGGGGGTCCTGAATAAGCCTCTCTGTAAATTATATTATTAGTTATTATATGTATTAATGATCACAATCTTAAAGATGTAATACGTACATTTTTTTGGCATGTTGTGTTAATAATTTTTAAAGCAATACAAAATACAAAAAAGTAATGTGATCAAATGTTAATTTTATTTGATATTGGCATTGTACACATCATATGGTTAAATAGTACTTTTAAACAAGTAAATGAAACTTAAAAATGCAACAAAATGGCCTATCACCGCAAGCTATATATAACGTATTGAGGACATTCATTGTGGATTCATCAAAATTATTAGTTTTGCTTTCTTTGTAATTATTTTATTTTGCTGTAAATAAGACTACATTTATAAGAAGCTCCTGCACTCCCAATGTAACTACCACATAGTCGTCCTCCTCTTAAGTGTTGGTGTGGTTTGCTCTCCAGCAGAAGTAAGTCACATACAGTTGCATTAATTCGAAAAAGGAAAATGGATTAAGTTATGAATTCAGACATGCCCCAATTATACACAAATTTATTAATTGTATAGGGAATTTAATTGGATGGATTTATAAATTTGTAGAGGTAATATTTTAATGCAGAAATTCCAAATTTTTATTCCTTTAGAAAGAAACAGTGTGTGCAGTATCGTCAATTAGGGAACAGTTTTATGTGTGCAGGTATGTCATTTTAGGTTATTTTATGGACATTTTATGTATATATTTCGATGTATTCTGGCGGCCATGATTTTTTTTGTATCTTGTTAATGTGTGAATATTTTCTGTACATATGTTTGGTTATATAAAAAATAAAAAGAAAAACTAAATGATCAATTAGCAGAAGTAAAGATCTCTTGCTGGAGAAAGAAAAAGTGTGTGCAGTATCATCAATTAGGGAACAGTTTTATGTGTGCAGAGCATGAGACACACACCGCAGAAGCTGACCGAGGTGAGGCTGCTACATATATTTTTGGTTATTCATTTGTAATGTCCCTGAAAATGCATTTAAATATCAAGTTATTCACAAATAGCTTCCTTATACATGTCTTTCCTGGATATAACTCAAAATGCATAAGCGTTGCCATTGGCTTACTCACCGGGGGGTCTTTACGTGGCAGAAATGTAAAGCGCATTGAGAAAATGTAATGTTGTGATAATGCGCTATATGAATAAAATTGCATTGCATAAGCAGACATCGAGGTGTCATTTAGGAATATCTCCTCTACTCAAGAAATTAATGTTTGGTCAGAGCTACTAAGGAACATTAACATTAATGCTGAAGAACAAAAAAGATTTTGGCACAAAATTATTCGTGTATTAAACCTTTCACTTTGGATCTATTACTATAGAGAAAAAAGGTTAATGTTGAAAGAGGCAAAGCTGGACATAAGGAGGTGGAGCTGGGCTACATGAATGTCCAAGCTGGACATAAGGAGGTGGAGCTGGGCTACAGAAAGGTCCAAGCTGGACATATGGAGGTGGAGCTTGGTTACATGAATGTCCAGGCTGGACATAAGGACGTGGAGCTTGGTTACATGAATGTCTAAGCTGGACATAAGGAGGCGGAGCTGGGCTACATGAATGTCCAGGTTGGACATAAGGAGGTGGAGCTGGGCTACATGAATGTCCAAGCTGGACATAAGGAGGCAAGAGCTGGGCTACATGAATGTCCAAGCTGGACATAAGGAGGCGAAGCTCAGCTACATGAATGTCCAAGCTGGATATAAGGAG
Organism: Cyphomyrus plagiostoma; assembly: GCA_019775915.2. Lineage (NCBI taxonomy): Eukaryota > Metazoa > Chordata > Actinopteri > Osteoglossiformes > Mormyridae > Cyphomyrus > Cyphomyrus plagiostoma. The sequence continues at coordinate 52,940,192 of JABFEA020000001.1, read as the reverse complement.
GTGGAGCTTGGTTACATAAATGTCCAAGCTGGACATACGGACGTGGAGCTGGGCTACAGGAAGGTCCAAGCTGGACATAAGGAGGTAGAGCTTGGTTACATGAATGTCCAAGCTGGACATAAGGAGGTGGAGCTGGGCTACAGGAAGGTCCAAGCTGGACATAAGGAGGTGGAGCTGAGTTACAGGAAGGTCCAAGCTGGACATAAGGAGGTGGAGCTTGGTTACATGAATGTCCAAGCTGGACATAAGGACATGGAGCTGGGCTACAGGAAGGTCCAAGCTGGACATAAGGATGTGGAGCTGGGCTACAGGAAGGTCCAAGCTGGACATAAGGAGGAGGGGCTGCGCTCTGCTGGGCTCCATCTACATTCAAATCCTCCACATGCCTACAGGAGAGGGTATTGGCCATTCTGTCTTTATTTATTTCTTACAGACTCTTTTGGAGCCATGGAGCTAACAGAACATGGCTGGGAATGGCCACTACTCTCTCCTGGTGCTGCCTCCCATGTGCTAACTTGGAGCGTGTTTGTAAATGTCACGCGGTTTTGAACAGCAGGGTGATCTTCCTCCAAATGCAGCAGGGAGTGGGTGGCAGGTTACGCGTGTTACGTAGCGATACGTCATGCTCCTTATTACCCTTAAAACGTAGGGCTGGGCGATATGGACCAAAAATCATATCTCGATATTTTTTGGTAAATGGCGGTGTACGATATATATCTCAATATTATATTCTGTGAAGTTATAACAAAAAACAATTCTGGGTCAAAGTCACATATACCAAC
>JABFEA020000001.1:52927124-52939310 GCA_019775915.2 Cyphomyrus plagiostoma | reverse complement strand
CAGCACGCAGTTTAACACACTCTTCATACTGTACTTTATGGCGCTGCTGTAGGTGGTGGAAGAGATTAGTCGTGCTCGAACCTTTCGTTGGAATATGCTTTCGGCATTCTCTACAGAAAACTTTATTCTGCTGTTCATCTGCCACTTTGAACCCAAACCATCTCCAAATAACAGAGCCATTATTTTTCGTCTTTACCACAAGCTCCTCTTCAGCAGCTCCGTCCAGACATGCCTCCATGTTGTCGCTCACTGCAGGTGTTGGGGTCGGGGCGCATTGTTGGGTAGTGAGGCGCCAAACTTGGGTAGTGAGGCGGGGCTGCGAAGTTGTGTGACAGATTGGTGGATGGAAAAAAGCGATCTCCCGGACCTTTTAGTATAATCTCAATATAAATGATACTGTGTAAACCTATATCTCGTATGAAAATATATCGATATATTTTAAAAACTCGAGATCGCCCAGCACTATTAAAACGCTAATCAAAGTCACCCTGACAGCCCTGCTGATCTGCTTTCCATGGTTCCTGTACCCTGAAGAAGGTCCCTGCTGCTGTCCCCTGCAGCGTCTCTCTGCCTAGCTCTGGGAGACCACTCCTGCTCGCGATAAAATGCTAATACACTCCAACTCCTTAAAACACAAGGAGGCAGCAGCCCAACAGAATTCTGCTCGCGTCTCTGAGGGGTTTGCGCAGTCAGAAAAAGGCCTGGTATCATTATGATAAAAAGTCACTTCTAGGTGAATAAATTGCTTTTCCTGCTCAGCTGCTTTTCAATGACTCACCCTCCTCTGAGGCAAGATGTGCTTTATAGTAAAATGCGCCTTTAATTCCTCGTGTTTTGGAGTCCGTCACAAGAGAGCAATGGGGCCAATTAATGTCACGTCAGCCTCGTGTCCCCCTCTGTTGGTGGGAGCCCAAGTCTTTGGGGGAAACGTTTGTGTGAATGAGCTCGCATGCAAATTTCATGGAGCCTGGAGCCGCTTAGCCACAAGTCGTTAGCACTTAATCCAGTCATGTTTATCACATCACGCGATTTAGTTGCTTAGCTCACTTTGTTCATGATGAGTGGCCTCCATGGCCATCCCTTTGTAATCATGTGTACAACTGTTTTTACTTCTCTCATGGGTATATAACATCACCATCCCTCGTTCTACCTTCTAGAACTTTCTGTGAAAAATATAAACCATTCAGTGAAATTCAGGGAGGAGCTGCTCGATAACTGCAGGGGGCGCTAACTGGCTTTATGAAGGTGCCTAGGCTGAAGGGATGCCCGGTCTTGACCTGTGAACAGTAGCCTGGAGGGGGCACCTCCGCAAGTGAGTGTGCATGTCCAAAGGGGACTCTCTGGAAGCTTCTACACCGACGCACTGGGGTGCTAATCAGGTCATTAGGTTAGGAAAGCAGCTATGGGTTCTGCACCGGGTTTTCTGCTATGATTGTTGCTATAGTGAGTGGACATCCTTGGGAGATCTGAGGAGACACAAGAGACAAGCGGCAAGACCTGGATTGGAGGCCTTCTGGTCTGAGTCTGGTTAAAATATGGTGCCCCAGAATTCATTATTCCTGGTAACATGTATCACTGCTATGAATTTGGCACCGGGGCTAAATGAGTGGCATCCATCAGCATTAGAATTGTTTTCCAGGAAGACACCAAGTAATGGCGAATAGTGCCTTCCGAGGCCTCTTTTCAAAGGGGAACAGTGATGGATGTGGAAGTGCTTTTTCTTTCCCTTTTCCTGCCGTTATCAGTCTCTGCCAATTCGGACGGGCAGCCTGTTCTCTGCACGTGGCTCTGCACCCGGTTAGCGCTTATCTTACAGTGCTACAGCTACATTTTTGTGTCACTTCCTGTATGTAGCTTTGGGGCTCAGGATACCTTCTTATTGTGCACCTCCTGTTTTTAGCCATGGGCTGTTTTGGGGCCCTTGATGATTCTGGCAGTTTGATTTGTGTTAGCATACTGTTGCATATTTAGAAACATGGATGCGAGAGAGCCTCCCAAAATGGTCACTCCACAACTGTCACTAATATATGTACCAGATGTTTGAGATTAATGTATTAATGTATCCTCTGCACATTTAACAGGTGGTTAATGACAATGGGCATTACTGGTTAATGCAGGGTAATGCTTTTTAGGCTATTATGAGGATTCAGTCCTGCAATTTTTCACTGAGGTTTGCTTTGCATAAACAGCTTCTGCTGTTATGTGAAGTATCATAAACAGGCAGGGCGTGCTTTTGGTGGGGAGGGGGCTGGCCAGGGACCCTCCCACAGCCTCAAGGGGGATGCTCTACTCTTGTGCCTGATAGGGTGAGAATCACCCTCACCAGCTCCATGCACGACAGTGATGTCATACTCCTGGATTTAATTTAATCAGCTGACCTGATGGTCACACCCTTGGGACAAAACCATCCATTACATCTCTACGCACTGTTCCGTTCCACACACTCTTACCCTGAGGGTTGGGTTCCCTGCCCACTCCTCATGTGCGGTATTGGTTTCCTAATTATTGTCTGACAGAGATAATCTGCCTTCCCCAATGCAGAGCTTCTTACTGTAATTCATTTATTACTTTAACAGCCTTAAGAGAAGGTAGCTTTTCCTGGGAAAACTGCAGATAAAATATTTATGATAATATATGATATAAAATCATATTTGATTGAGAAAGGACTGGAAATGAAGCCATACTTGCAAGGATTTTTATAAATTATGATTACAGGTATCTCTGAAAGGGCAACTAAAGATGCTGCCCCCTGCTGGTACAGCGCCTTTGAGCTTCTGTCCTCCCATTGGTTCCAGGCTGTAATAAAGATATGAGGCTGCGGTGCTGTATTTCCCGATGGCTGTATTGAACGCAAGAGGTGCCATTGATCCCTGATGGTGATGTAATTGCAAGCAAAGGGCTACTGTCATTGTCACCCCCACATTCACACGCATGCACACGCAAAATCACACACCTGCAAAGTTTCTGCTGCCCCTTGTGGTAGAGGAGCGTCCCCAGGTTCCCCAACCTCAGATATAAATCTTGACTAATGACTGCAGTTTTGACATCCAATGCCCCCCTGTGCAGTGGTTAATATGTGTTTCTCTGAGCCTGCAGTACTTCTTTATCATGGAGCAGAAAGCCTCTCCAGCTCTGTGTGTGGCTTATTCCCGCTGTCCACTCTGCTTCTGTTTTCTCGGGTATCTGCTGTCCATCACTTCTCATTCCTTATTCCCTCGGATGTCTAGTGTCTTCCTGTAAGGACTCAAAGAACCCGACTTGCGTGCCAAAGCGACCATAAGGTTCCTTGCTAGCACTATGCTAGCAGTGTGTAACGATGTGCTTGCAGTCCACCCCAGCAAATTCCTCTCAGATCAAGGGATGTTTGTTTGTCTCCAATATGCAGCTACTCTGACTGAACAGCACTGGAGTTTCTGGTGTGTCTGCAGGGTTGGGGGGACCATAAGGGATCCTTTATGTCCTGCATTATTTAACTGCACTCATCATTCCTGTATATCTTGTCATTCTTCCCTCTGGAGCCTCTGATGATGGACTGATAGAGAATTTGTGTAGACCAGACATTCCTTTGTCTTTCAAGAGTCTACCCCTCATTTCACCCCGGCAGGTGTACACGGCGGGGGGGAAGAAGGGGGGTGGGCAGAATGAGGCTCTACTTCTTTTGGGTCCATTCTGCTTGCCTCCTTCTTTTCTCACTTAACAAATTGTGCGGACTGGACTGACTCAGGATGGTCACATGACCAGGGGCAGGAGCCATGGCCTGGACAAAGCACACAGAGTGGACAAGACGTCTGATATGTCTTTAGTATCATAGCTGCAGGATATGAGGTGTCATCCATATAGAACCGGAGTCAGAAAGCTCTTTAAAGGAAAGAGTCATTTTATACTAAATGTCTGACCCAAGATTTAGAAAGAGCTGCAATGGTTAGAGATTTTTGAGCATGATTATTAAGATGACTTGTTAAACCAATAACGTAGTTGCAGCTCAGAGAGGCCATATGTTAACATGGGGGCAACAGGCACCCCCAGGGACAGGCCAAAGAACAGAAGTGGTCATGAGGCAGGTCTAGCCAACCATGTCTGCTGCCTCAGGCAGTTCAGGCAGCAGACTGGGTGAGAATATGGTCAGGTTTGAATTTCTTGAAAATTTAAATCAATGAAGAAAAGTTGTTAATTCTTTCTTACAATTTTGAATAATATTAATAGGTCCGTTTATCATTTAACAAGTCATCTTAATAATGATGCGGTCTAAATGATTAACTTAAACTAAATGGATAAAGTCAGTACTAAAAACATCACACTAAAGTCTTTGTCTGGAACTAGTTTATAATACTTGATACCATGGAGACAACTCAGTGTGACCCCATGTGAAGATATCTTTTGTAAATCAATTCCCAAAGGGACTTTACATTACAGATTTAAGTACTGTAACCTCCGGTGACCCCACCCATTCATTTATGTCCATTGTAGTGGACTTTTTATTTTTGCATCTATCTTTTCACTAATGTTAGGAAACATATTTATTCCTGTTGTGCACTAAAGATGACTTGCTGTGAAATTAAAAATAAAAATAAATTTGAAAAATATAAATTGTAAGATGTCCTATTTCCTCCAAAGACAAATATCCTACAATTGAAGGACACTTTTTTTCCTTGGGTCTCAGGAGGATAGAACAGAATAGTTTAACTAATCCACAACATTCAAACAGCTACTGAAAGCTGTAATGAATGTTACAACTATGTTAATAATACTCATCGTAAGTGGTTGCATGACGAGGTATAGAAATTGTGTATGGTCTATGGAAACTCGTAACACATGATAACGTTACTTTACCGTATGGAGATGCCGAAACGAATGCCTGCCTGAACATCCCAGTGACGTGTGTCACTGCATTCTGTACTTCTATCTGTTTTATAATATTGATGGGGAAACAGGCAATGAGAATCTGTAAAATTATACTTATAACATAGATAAATCATACTTCTCACTTAACCTACCTGTCGCCGTTCCTCTTCGTCCACCATTTTCCTCTTCTACTTCTCCAGATTTTATAGCAGATTAGACACTATCGGGCGCAATCCTGCCATTTACAGTCAACAGTCGTCCTGGAAAGTTTACAGCCAATCACAAATCCAGGAGTCATCCGCCAATAGCGTTCGCTGTCAGAGATTGCATGACTCCGCCCCCAAACTGTCAAAACCTCCCCCCGGAAGAATGCGAGTGCCGAAATTTCCCTCGAGCGCAGAGAGGCTATTGTGATGAACGTGCACGCAACTCTTTGTTCTGTGCTTGTGAGTTTCACCTTTGTGCTCCCGAATGGTATATTTACGTATATGAGTTCTGACTTTAATGTGACGCCATACTTATTTGCTAGGTCAGCCATGATGGTCCACATTGCCTATGCTAATGAGTAGACGTATTTCAGGCGGCATTGTGGTGATCGTCTTGCCCTCTACCTCCTCACCGAGGTGTATATCTATTTAGTCATTTGACAAGTGTGGAGCTTAATATCAATTAGCTGCACTCGCTAATGAGGATTATGCCACCTTTGGTGTGAGGGTAACAAATGACATGAATAACAGCTCAGTCCGACGTATTCAGCACACACAGCAGCAGTGGGATAAGGCCTGATTAAGCTTTTAAAGGGATAACAAAGGTGCCGATTAATCCCCCCTCCTACAGCACTCTCGAGTTTCCTCTCTGGTGCATTGTGGGTCGTATATTATGGATGAGATGAGATGCTGGTCAGCTTGGATGTTACACAGAGTTATTTTTAAAACTCCTGTGGTGCTGCCCGTTCAGCAGGGGGCCCACAGTGCCCCATCACCTTATTGTAAGCATGCATGCTTTACACCAGGTGTTTTTTTTTAATAATTATTATTATTTTTTTTTTTATTGCCGAACACCACCCCCCCTATTCGGAGCACAACTTTATTTTACATTAAATTCAAGAGCAAAGAGTGTGGCCGCTCCAAACTCATACACCGGGTGTGCTTTAGAGGACATTGTGGGCATGAAATTCCTGAAGTCAATGCACAGAAAGATGGGTTGTCCATCGTCAAGGATGATGAGCTGTGCCGGTGCTGTTGTCAGTGAAGTGGCCTCATGCTGGGGCACTGCGCCATCCAACAGGCAAACCTAAAGTGATGCCCACAGGAATTGGGCGGGAAGTGCTGAGCAGGCAAGACATGGGGTCCGAGGCACACCGTGATGAGAGTAGCCTCCCTGAAGTGCTGAAGTGACAGTGGACAGGGTGTCTTCATTATGGGAGGGGGGGTCAGCTGGTCACTTTTCACACTGCAGTCACTGTAGCTGCACACAGGAAGCTCCCTGTGTGTTTTCTGGAAAGATGATTTGCTGTTTGGTCTCTGCACTGTGTGCCATGGTTGAGGAAGGGTTTAATTACCTGTTTTTCTTACATAAACGCAGAAACCAACTGCATGCTAATATCCTCCCATTTCGAATCTTTTTGTGAAAATTGCAGTATTTCTCAGTAGAGGGTTGTGGAATTAACTAACAGCTGCCTAGACATTGAATCCTTGCACATAAACTGAGCGGAAATAAAAAAAAAACATCACAAAAGCAGAATGTAAAAATAGAGAATTCTGGCTGCAATTCTATATTTCTTGCACTCAAAGCAGGTTTTGTTCCTGTGGTATAACCCAGAGTTCATTTGCTTTTCTTTACTCTCCAAATCATAAAAGACTCACTGAAGGATTTAGCTATGTGTGTTTTTCCTGCTCATTAAAGCCCTATCTGTACCCCTACCTAATTCGTATTGCTCAGGTTGGATGCCTTTTCCTGTTCTGACACAGGTGAAAGAAGGCTCTGTGTGTTTAATCTGTGCACTCTTTTTTTTTTTTTTCCATTGCATTTTTCACTCCTGCACCCCCCCCTTTTCAAAATGAAGTTATAACCCCTACCCTTATATATTTTATTTGCTGGTTTCAATTTGATTTATAAACTCTGATGGACAGTGGGTAAAATGAGGACTCGGGTGCAGAAATAGGAGGCTAAGGCTTTAATTGGAATCAGGGTTGTATGATCCAGGAAAAGACACAGCACAGGTGGACAGAATCCAAGATGAAATGCAAATTGAAGATTGGAGAGACAGAGAAGTGTTAGGCAAGGCTCAAACAACATTCAGAATGGGCCCAGGCAAACTCAGAATTTAGTAACAGAACAGAATCAGGAAGCAGAAAACATATATCAGACTATGCACACAAACTCTCAGAAACAATGAAGATGTCAAGTCCAAATGACACGTCAGAGAAACTAAAATAGGTAGCCTAATCAGTAGTGATAAAACCACAACTGGGGAGGGGTGTGGCCGCCAATCGGAATCACCAGGGAGCCTGGGGTACAGGCTGAGCAGGGTTTCCGTGACTGAGTACAATCCCGGTGTGGAGGTTCCCTGGGGGGTGTAGGATCACACATGCACATACAACAGGCTGAGATTCCAGGTTGCCTGAGACAAGACCAATAAAGGAGGCCAGCAGTCCAACTTTTATGGCCCAAAGATTTAGGGACCTACGGACAGCAGAGTGGACCTCAAGGATAGGGGTCCCTCGACTTGGCACGCAACCCCCTCCCAATACATCCTGCTTTACAAACCTCTCACCCAACAGACCAACACCCTAGAGAAAGTTTCCTTTAAGTTTGGCTTTTGTACACCCTGTATATTGATTTACTCATGACTACTAGCCTCAAACTCGTCTGAAATATCTCAAGACTCTCTCTCATCGGCCGTGAGGGGAGCTTCGCTACTGATTGTTTACATTATCTGGTGATGCAGCTCACTGGACGAGCTTTCTAATCTGGGTTACTAAGTGATACTGGTAATTAGTGAATCCCACGTAAGTCTCACATTAACAGACTCACAGGGATACCGCAATTGACTTTTGAGGAACCAACCATTCGGCATAGCAATCAGTTAATAATCAGCATTAAATAATTAATTAAAATGTTATTAATTTCAAAACATATTGGTGGAGATTATTTAAATTTACCTGAGCTAATAATTCCTACAGGGCCATGGCCAAAGAGATGGGGAATACCTATGCGAAGTAAAAGATGTTGAGAGTGCTTCTGCAGGCTGGTTTGTGACACAAATGTGCCTTTCTCTGCATGTCACAGACGAGCCAACCATTCACATTGGGCCCTGAAGATTCTGAAGTCTGTTCCAGATCAAAGAAAACAAATCTTAAAACATAAATAACACAGCCTTCATTAAATGAAAAGTGTTTCTGCGTCTCTGAGATTAAATTACCCCTCATATTTTGCACCAAGGGAGTGGCACTCCAATTTCTTTGTACCTGGTACAATGACAATAAAGGCTATTCTATTCTATTCTATTCTATTCTACTCGATTCTATATAGTGATGGCCAAAACAATGCTTCATGAACCATTTGCTGATTCCACTAGATGGTGCTCTTGTTTTGCATTGGGGCATTCTTTGAGGCCTTTTTGGACAGAGAGCACCATCTAGTGAGGTCAGAAAATACAACAAATGGTTCATGAACAGTCATTTATGCCATCACTACCCTTGTCAAAGGGTGTAAACCTGTTACTGGTAACTTTTTAGTGGTCCACTCCAGGCGTTTTGCTCTTCACTTCATATTACAAGACACTTGAAGGTTTGCCGCTCTCATTCTTTGTGTAACCAGCACATTTCATTACATAGAGCCAGTGTGTAAAAGCCAAGGGCAGGTGGGATAACCATGTCCTTGACATTTTGACTTTACATTGGGGTACATGCCAATTATAAGGGCTCTCTAGATATAACTGAGACCTTCACTGCTCACTTGCTCTATGAAATTAACAAACAGCTGGTGTCACTCTTTTAATAAAGTGTTAATGAGGTTTCCCTTGTTATATGTCCTACAGGATTTAGGAACACGCTGTGGAGCGAGTCAGTCATGACCAGCTGTCTTTCCCCGCTGCCTTTCAGGGAGGGGTGATGAACCAGGGGGGTGCATGAGGCGGCCTTTCACACATCGCCTGTCCCAGACTGCCGGACCCCTTTCTGTCTGTCCCATTGATCATCACAATCTTCTTTCCTCACCAGTGAAGGAAACGCAGGAGGGACTGACACACGTATCTATAACCCAGGCAATTTGGCAGCTGCTCTGGGATTCGTCATATCAGCCTATGGGAGGACAGCCGTGAGAGTGTCTAAAAATATAGGAAATGTGGGTGGCATCAGCTTGCGAAGCAAAGGTGTGACCAGAGAGGCCCACAGCAGGACTCCTGACACAGTGGCCGGAAGCCAGGCTGGTGAGCCGGAAGGTCCCTCGTGACCATCACACTGAGATCCACACATTCCACAGATATTCCGAGGAGCGGGCGTGGGGCACAGGTATGGCATAGGAGTGACTGCTGCATGGAAAGAAGACGAGGAGGAAACACTCCACTGAAAACATAGAACTGGAAAATAATAAGAATTGTGAGTTTATTCTTCTTAATTGTTGATTCATAATAATAATAATTATTAAGGCTTTTTTTTGTTTAATTGCACACCAGAATACTATGATACTAATATTTCTTGAGAATCAGAGGGTCACTGAACACACAAGACATTTCCACAGAATATAGGGACAGGACTTTTTTGGGTTTTTGGTCTCTTTATGAGGTGCTCTTCCAGCTTTTCAGAACATCATGCAACCATCCCATGGGTCCCCTAGAAGATGTGGTCCTTGAACTTCTGACACTAGCATCTGACAGAATACCTGTGGATTGAAGAAATGCATGTGAGATGCTGAATTTCTCTTCTATGCCCAAGGGCCACAGATAAAACAGTTTATTGTAATTTAAACAACTATTCTGTGGTATGAATTGAATTTAGAGAGCCATGAATTATTTCCATCTTCAGCTGAGATAATGTGAGACTGAGAGCTCATTTCCATTGTTCAATCATTTCTTTTGAATTGTAAGTGAGCCCAGAGATGGAATCTCCCCTAATTGGAAAGAGGCTCACGCCACATTCTCTATTCTCTCCCTCTACTCTAACAGAATTACAGTTAATACGCAGTGCTTGATGTGAAAAGGACATAGTGTTATGTCTCATCACTGTTCCTTTTGCAGCTGTGTCAGATTCATGGAACTTGAACACATTCATTAGTAAGTAAGTGTGCTGTACAGGGAGCCTCATTCACACTGTTTATATGGGCATGCAGTGTTTTTCTCGAATGCTGAGGAGTGCACGGCACAATGTGAGAGCTTTTCCAGGTCGCAGCATTCCCAGCCATACTCGGAGCTCCAGGTGCTCCCATTCTACCGCCGTTCCGCCTCTTGCTGTCTGGCTCGTTGACGTGAGACCTTGCTTACCCTACATTATGCTGTAATTAAGGAAAACACATTTCCCACATCCTCATGGGGTCACATTCCTCCGCGGATGTTGCCGGCTCTTCGGCAATAGATATTCTACAAATAGGCTGAACCCCGAACCTTTTACCCCTTTACCCCCCACCTCACACTGCACTCAACCATACACACCACCCCCCACTGTTTCACCTTTCCCCAGCATCACCCTTAACTTTTTAGCTTGATGTAAAATCAAGATTCTCCTCCTTAACACATTTAAGTGCAATTTTCACATTTTGACTCAAGTCACGTTCAGGGTGTTTGTCCACTTGTTACAGACTGATATTATTTGTCATTTAGTCAAAACCTTTACCATTTTCTGTTCTAGAATTATGGCCGGCCATAGATGCAGTTCACATCTGCAAAACAACCTTGGACTATGACTAATTCAGAAAAAAAACATCTTTCCTTATTGTGAAACTGTGCCTTAAGGTTAATTGCAAAGCAGCTGCAAAGCATTCATCAGTGATGTACAGAATTGCTAAAAATGGAGTGTGTGACTGCCTGTGAATGCCATTTGCTTGGCGTGAAAGCATCATCTTCTGATGAGAAATGTCCCTCTGCCCTGCTTTTATTTAATCTGAAATCAGTCTCATAGTGATTATTCACATCAGGGATGAGTTTCTGCTCTGGTCAACTGGGTCTGTTTTGTTCTCTGTGATGCTGAGAGATATGAACAGTAACAAGCATTAAGCTGAACAGGACAGTCTCCTTGCTTGACTTCCTCCTGGTTTCTATGGTTTCACTGCACAATGTAATTAGCTCATCTGTTATGTTAAATGTTCTGAAAGACCCCGGTATTTGGGGCTAATGTTTCTAACATATTGTCAGAATGGAGACCTAGAAGTTAGTGATGGAATCAGAAGATGAGTTGAAGTGCCAAGATGGTAGGTCAGTGAGACAGACATACCGTATCTTAGACCCATTGTCTTCAGCCCTTTATTGGCTTTTTCAACCTCCTTACTTCTTGCTTGGGGAAACAGTTATTTTGAGCACATGAAAAAGTTCTGGAAAACTTTATATCTGAATATCTGATGCAGGCTGATGTTTATGGATTGTGTTTCATACCTAAAACTGTGGAAGATTCTGTCAGAGGGCCTTAGTCCCTAGGAGCCTTTAGCCATGATGCTCATTCCTTTGAAACTTGTTGGATTTTGTTTCTTGTTTTTTTTTTTTTTGAATATGTTGTCCCTCAATGGGACCCAATTCGTTCCTAATTAGGAGCTGTTTTCAGCTGCTAAAATAAGGTCCCTGTTTTTGTTTGTAATAAATTAGGGGCAGATAGTTTTATTTGAAGAATGATTTACATTTCTGAGTGGTTTCTGTTTTATCTTAATGCTTTGGTTACATAAAAAGGGAAGTTGATTGCCTCCTCAGTCCACAACAGCCCTATCCAAATAGCAGTCCATGTTATCAGGAAGATTTCCTCGCTTTAACTTCTATTAATGGTTCAGCCACTGTACTAGACGGAAAATGTCAGATGTGTACATTCACTTTACTCCAGTGTAATAGCTGAAATAGCTTTTTGAGGTCTAATGTGATTTTTCATTTTCTTTTAGGTTGTAGAATCTCATGACAATAAATTAAATATTTATGACTTCAGAATAATATCCACTACACATAATTAATATTTTACAAAAAGGGTTCTTCAGGAAGTTCTTCTACACCTTACGCTCAGATGTTTACAGTGCTGGATATTCACATTGGCTGTGTCCAATTTCAGGGGCTGTATCCTTTGAAGGACACGGTTTATCAGGGGCGCCGCTAAGGGGGGGAAAGTTGGGACAATTCTAAGGGCCCACGCCCTTTAGGGCCCCCCAGAGATC
>JABFEA020000001.1:52907528-52925134 GCA_019775915.2 Cyphomyrus plagiostoma | reverse complement strand
TAATAATAACATTACCTAGGGGGGCCCAACCTCATATTTTGTCATAGGGCCCAAAATTGCTAGCGGCACCCCTGCGGTTTATAAAGCCATAACCTCTGTAGGCTACTTTCTTTAAAGGTCAAAGCGTTGTCAAATGGGATGGTCTGGCTGTCACCAGCAGAGAGGGTAATTTCCGGCCCAGAAAGTAAAATTCCTGACCATGATTTACTTTCAACCAACCAGTTCAGCATAAAGAGTCAGTCACAGAGTACTCAATTGGTTGATTGAAATAAAATCAGGAAGGAGGTCAGCAGGCTTTAGTGCTTTCATGCTTCTATAGAAACTGATGGATTACACAGCACATTCAAGGCCACGCCTACTTCGACATTACTGAGGGGTGATGATAAAGATGCCTATTATTTGTTTATCATCTTCCCGACAAATGGAACAAAATAAATGTGACAGAACAGACAGAATTATGTCAGTTAATATTTAGCGGTAAAAGTGTTTTTGTTTTCATAAATACAATTGCAATCACATACACTTGAAACCAAAAGTTTACATACACTGTATAAATAGACATATAACTTTTTTTTTCTTACTGTCTGATATTAAATCATACAAAACCCTTTCAGTTTTAGGCCCGTTCGGAATCACAAAATAATTTCTATTTGCTAAATGTCAAAATAATGTGTGAGAGAATTTTTTTGAGATTTTTAAATTACTTTCTTTAAAGTCAGAAGGTAGCATACATTTGCTTAGTATTTGGTAGAATTGCCTTTAAACTGAATGACTCGATGCAAACGCTTTGGGTTTCCTTCCACAAGCTTCTCACAACAGTTTAATGGAATTTTGGCCCATTCCTCCTGACACAACTGGTGTAATTGAGTCAGGTTTGTAGGCCACCTTGCTCTCCTCTCACACGTCTTTTCAGCTCTGACCACAAATTTTCTATGGGATTGAGATCAGGGCTTTGTGATGGCCACTCCAAAACATTGACTTTGTTGTCCTTAAGCCACTTTGTAACCAACTTTGCAGTATGCTTAGGGTCATTGTCCACTTGGAAGACCCATTTGTGCCCAAGCTTTAACTTCCCGGCTGATGTCTTGAGATGCTGCTTCAATATTTCAGCATACTGTTCTTTCTTCATGATGCCATCTATTTTGTGAAGTGCACCAGTCCCTCCTGCAGTAAAACAGTAAAACACCCCCACACCATGATGCTGCCCCCTCCGTACTTCACAGTTGGGATGGTCTTGAAGGCTTCCCCCTTTTTCTTCCATATATGACGATGGTCATTATAGCCAAACAGTTCAATTTTTGTTTCGTCCAACCACAGGACATGTCTCCAGAAATTAGAGTCTTTGTCCCTGTGTGTATTTGCAAAGTGTAATTTGGCTTTTTTATCTCACTTTTGGAGTAATGGCTATTTCCTCGCTGAGTAGCCTTTCAGCGCATGTCGGTACAGGACTCATTTCACTGTGGATAGTGATACACTCTTACCAGCTTCAGCCAGCATCTTCACAGGGTCTTTTGCTTTTGTTCTGGGATTGATACGCACATTCCGCACCAAAACACGTCCATCTGTTGAACTCAGGAGCCGTCTCCTTCCTGAGCGGTGTGATGGCTGGACATTCCCATGTTGCTTATACTTGCGTATAATTGTTTGAACAGATGAATGTGGCACCTTCAGGCATCTGGAAATTGCTCCCAAGGATGAACCAGTCTTGTGGACGTCCACAATTCTCTTCCTGATGTCTTGGCTGATTTCTTTAGACTTTACCATGGTGTCACAAAAGGAAGCAGTGTGTTGAGGTGTGCCTTTAAATACATCCACAGGGGTGCCTCCAATCAACTCAAGTGGTGTCAGTTAACCTATCAGACGCTTCCAAAGCCATGGCATCATCATCTGGGCTTTCCCAAATAGTTTAAAGGCATAGTAACCTTAGTGTATGTAAACTTTTGACTTTGAAGACAGTAATAAAAAAATCTCTAAAAAATTCTCTCACACATTATTTTTACATTTGGGAATCCGAACGGGCCTAAAACTGAAAGGGTTTTGTATGATCTAATATCAGACAGTAAGAAAAAAAAGTCTTTTTATACAGTGTATATAAACTTTTGGTTTCAACTGTACATGTTGAAATAGCATATTAATCATATACAGTATGAATCTCCATTCTATTTCCATCCACATGAATGATTTGAAAGGGTAGATTTCAGTACAGGATGGAGGTGCCTTCGCTGAGACATCAGAGCCGTCATCACCAATGAATATAAATAAAAAGTTCAGTAACACGAAGGTGCACCATTTACAAACACTTTACATAAGGCCACATTTTTTGCCATTTATAAACAAATTCATAATGCATTATAATACATTCATAAAACATTATAAACATGATTATAAATATTTATAAAAAGGCATAACACATTATAGCCATGTTTATTATGCCTTATGACTGACTTATGAAGCGCTCATGTATAATGCACTATCGATACCTTTATAATACGTTATACTGGTCAGTATGAGCATTAAGGATGCTTTGTACTGCATTTTAAAGGTATCTACAGTGCATTATACATGAGAGCTTCATAAGGAAGTCATAATGTGTAATACACATGGGTATAATATGTTACGAGTTGTGATGAATATTTCTAGCCATGTTTATAATGCTTTATGAATGCAAAATTATTTGTTATGAATGTGTTTGAATGTCATGAATGTGTTTATAAATTACTAAAAACATGGCCAAGTGTTACCCAATGCAGCAAGGGTGTTTCTAGGTAGTAATGGATAAAGTTTACCAGTTACCTGGAACACTAAGCTGGCTGTTTGCCATCAGCCATTGGAGTAGGTTCTTGCTGGTCTTTCAGCAGTGTTCCCCTGTCAGATGAAGAATTCCTGCTTGCTTTCATCTACCACCCCCTGCCTGGCAAACTCTCCCTTTCGGCTTGCGATGGCCTTTTCGGTGGCTCTGAGCTCTTCGAGGTTGTGGATGCCGTTGTGCCGGAAGAAGAACCTCATCAGGGTCAGAGCCAGGGACAGCACCATGAACAAGACAGCGCTCACGATCCCTGTGGCAGACGGCAGCGGTTAGACACACCACACTGCAGTGAAACTGGCCTGCAAGGCCATGCTGCCCAGTCCTGCATTCCTGATCCAGATTATGGCACCATTGCAGCCTTGTGGTTAATGAACCCTGCTGCCCATTTTAGAAGTAAATTATAGAGCCAAACTGCACTTTGGAGGCACGTAAGACAAGCAGAAGCATAAGGTAACATAAAATTCCTTCAAATCTCCGAGGCATAAAAACCCCATGGATAGTTTTTTGGCCCCCATTAGAGCCCCATTAGATTGAAACAAGGCCGTTTTTCTGCATCTTTCCTCCCCATTAATGCGTCACAGTCATTGCACTCTGCATCTCGCCTGTTGGCTGACTGATTCTGAAATGGCCTCTGATGGCTGAGATCCAGCACAATTAGCCAAGCTCGGGCTGACAGACTATCAGTTCCCTCCTGCTCTCAAAAGCTGGTAGAAATTGCGGACACTGGAGCAGAGTGCATGGGTGAAGCTTGAGGTGGCCCTGAATGTTCTAGATCCCTACATGTTGAGGGATGCAGATTTGCCTATTTTTGCACAGCCTTGTCTGCATGAGGGATAGCAGTTATCCCATCAAAAGTCATGCAACACCTCTAGCTTGGGTGCATGTTAAGTTGCTGTTTCTTGTATGATAGTCACATCCATGCTCTTGCAGCTAGAGGGGCCATCTCATTTGGAGTTCTTTGCTTGAGGTCAGCCTGTTCTTACCGACCTTCTGTGATGACAGGTCCATAGTCCACGCCGGCACCTGCTTACGAAGAAAGTTTACATATCCAAGACCACGTAAGGTACAGTCCTCCATGCAAATCACATCTGTGTGTATGCTTTTCCTCACTCTCTCCGAGGCTGTGAAACTTTGCGGCAGTCCTTGAGAACACGGGAGACCGTTGGGAAAAGTTTATGTATTTAATCAAGCATGCGGGCTTTGTTGCTTGTTATTACGGAGACATTTTGATGGAGGTGCATTGCACCAGACAGCTGCTGGATGAATTTATAGAGCCCTCTGTATCCATCAATAGTGGAAGACGTGCTAATTAAAGGGCGTGATTGAGGTGAAGGTGTTCATGAATTATTGTAGTGGAGCATCTGCCCCATGTGCCTGGACTCCTGAAGGACAGGGAGGCCTTGGGTAAAAGCATGTCATTTCCTCTTGTGAGGAGTGCAAGTGAATGGCTCTCGCCTCCTTGAGTTCGCTGCGGAGAAGTGCGGCATGATCCACCAGCCATACCATAAATGGAAGCTCACTGATGCTTCATTATCTGTAACACCTAGATGTTAGGCCATCGTTAACGTTTCATTAATCAGCATCAGATAAGCAGCGGCCAACCCATGCTCATTTTGGAACATGTCAGAATAAGGAGGCTTGGGTGAGGTGGGGGCTGGGGCAGACAGAGAGTTCACAGGCATATTAAATCTTTGGGTTGGGGGGTCTTGGAGGGGCTCTAATTGAGACGGAGTGTGGCGCCATGGTGCTGTGCCTCTCCCCAGCCTCATTACTACCCCCCCATGCAAGCACAGACCTCTGATTAATGGCTTCATTTGTATACCCCCATCTGCCTTTTTCAATGCCCCAGCCTCCCCTAGCACATGTTCCCAAGTCCCAGCCCTGTCCAGTGACTTCTGAGATGGATCAGAACTCTTTCCTGATGGCCTACAGTGGAGAATCAGCCATGATAGTACAGTCAGAGGGCCACCTGGACAGGCCTGTGTAGAAAACCATGCTGGTCATGAAAACCTCAGTCATATCATTTAAAAATAAACACACATGCCTGCTCTGCACTTTGTCTGGCTGCAGGTGATACTGGTGTACGGGGTTGGGATTGGGGGGTGCGTGTGGGCTGCACTCAATGCCATGTTAATACCCTGAGGAAAAATCAGCAGCGAAGAATAATTTATTGCTGCCCCGGTTTTAAAATGATCATTTGGCTGATGACCAAAAACATGAGAAGTGATATCCAGAGTCAGCTTTGGCCTGCAGGGCAGCATGCTGGACTGCTGCCCTGGTCTGCCCCACCCCCTGGGGACAAACAGCAGGCTATGGAGAAGGAGGTGGCATATTCGGGAGGGGTAATATATGGCCTGAATTGCGTATCTCCCAGACATGGGCAACAGCCCTGCCCTGAAGTTAGCATTTCATTTATCCAGTTGAGAAGTTATGAAAAAGAATCAGCCAGAATCCTGGCAGTAACACTGCAGGATAACTGGAATCTACCCAGGCTTTACTCCTACACATCCTGAAATCTCCAAGTAAAGATAATGACATTTAAAAATCTTGGGTTGCCTAACCAGGGTTGAAATGGGCCTTTTGGAAGGACCGGTTGACAGCACTCAGTTGGTGGCTGGGGGATCACTGCCTTGTTCTGGTGTTGAGGGGGTGGGGGTGCTGGAGTGACTGAGGTCTCTGCCTCTGCTGTTTCCTTGTGAGAGGGGACCCTAGATGAACATCAGGAGATGATTGGCCCTTGTTTAATCATTGCTGAATATGCTCCTCTGATTCTGATGAACTCAGAGGGATGGACTTCGGCTGTTTGTTATTTACTGTGTCAAAGACATTTGGTAGAGGGGTATTTAAATATTAAGCTCTTTTTAAAATCAATTAAGACTAACAATTACCAATTAACTGAATAACAAGTAGTTGAAACTTGGAGAGTCATATGCATGACCCCCATGTGGGCCAAACTTATGATTAGAAAGGCCATTGAATAATTTCCTATAATACACTACCCTCAAAGGTGTTATGGCAGGATTGCATCCAGAATTTCAGTGCATTAACATGCAGTTTGTTTTTGATTAATTTGTCCTGATGTTTTACTACTACTAAAAAAAAAAATACAGGAAGCGATCCCACTGGATGATGTGTGAATCAGCTCAAACAAGAGCCAAAGTAGATCAGCATAATCCAGAGTGTTCCGTGTTCCTGTACGGCCTCACCTTCAGGATGTGCCATCCCTCCTGTTTGGCTAATGACTTCACAGGGCCCATTTCTGTATTATTTAACGTGTTCTGGGAAGCGATTCCATGTTTGTTATAGACACCTGGAAATTTTTCTCGGAATTCTTTCATTTCTTACATTAGATTTTTTATTTATCGCTCACTGCAGGGCAGCCAGAAAGGATGTATGAGTGAAGCAGGGTCTGGAGAGTGGGACAGAGAGGCAGGTAGCAGCAGCTGGATTGAGCACAGCGAACAGAGTTGCAGCTCGGAGTGCTGGCCCTTTAAGAAGGGAGAGGAATGACTCGAAGGAATCGGCCTCCGCAGAAAAGGGCAGAGATGGATGTTTTTATGGGTTTTTCCATACAGGAATAAAGGGATATGGAGGGAGGGATTGACACAACAAAAGCTGCAAACACAACAATAAAATGACCATTTTAGGTAACAAGAAAAAACATGAAGCTAATCGACTGCCTGTCCTGAGGTAAATGTAAGTCACCCCCTGACCAACACAGGGCCTTGGTTGCTGTTAACAGTGTTCTTCATTCACTGAATTAGTTAGCGCTTTGTAACAATAAACATATTTATGTGTGTTTCCTTTTGGCTGATCTGTTTAGCCTGTCCACATATCAGAAATTCCACATGGGGAAAAAACGTCAGTTGGTTTCCTGAGGTTTAATGTAGGGTGTGAGTTTGGCACTGTCTGCATCTCCAGGGTGTCAGGCATGTGTGGGGGGTGGGGGTTAGCATCTGATTTTGGGTGGGAGATTAGTCGGAAGGAATTAATGTTTGTGTGAGATCTGCACTCATGCCATTTTGCAGTGCAGACGTGTTTTTTGTCATCTTGCAATGGTGAATGTTTATCACGAGCAGGGACAGGCCAGAAATACAGCCTGAGGAAGTCACAGGCTCTCGCTCCATACTGCTGACTGCCTGAGCCTGTCTGTATGCTGCCATCTCCTTCTTCATAACGGATGTATAGTTCCTCCAGAATAAATTTCACTTGCCTCCATATCTGCTGAGATTTCAACATCCATAAAGATCTGCCCTTGACAGGCACTTGAACTTGGCAAAACTCAGCCTGGTAAATTAATGCTGTTCTGCGATTCTAATCAGCATCTTTCCATCAACGGTTTCTTTTTGATGTGTAATTAACCTGTGGAATGATGGGGGCACTTTACACTGAGTGGAGATGAGGAGCAGGGCGAACACCAAATGTACCTCAGACTTTTAGGGACTAAAAACGGGGACAGGACGGGCAGTGGGAGGTGAAGAAGGTGCCACGTGTAGAGGGAACCGACTGCTGGAGAATACAGTGCTAATCAGAACAGGTGCAGGTACTAAAGTTATAGATGTAAAGTCCCACAATTCACTGTAAGTGGTGGAAAAGCAAGTAAGTTCAAGCTGTGCATCAGCAGAAACACCAGAGCAATGTGCTGAACAGAACAGTTTTATTGGAGCCAAATATAAGGGTGACCTCCTCAAAGCTGCATGTGTCTGACTGTGGCCACTTTTAATGAACGACTATTAAGCACTTTAATGCACCCAAAGTCCATGGGTGAGATAACATTTTAGAAGTTTTAGAAACTGTTTTGCAGGTTTTGATTATCTTGCAGTTTTGTTTTTTCGGAGATACTGCTACTTCAAAGCACTCTCTCCAGAGGGTGTCCATTTTAGCACAGAAATGGATGGGATGAACATTGGAACAGCACATTGCTTATCACAAGTGGAGCTACAAGTGAGAGAACACTTGCTGGGCCATGGGGAGAATCAGCTATGGTCCCTTCGAGTCCTACTCTTTGCTCCCCTTGTCTATAGTAATTGCAGACCTCAGGTTGAGCTGTTTGCTTTTAAGGGGACATGAAGGGTGGTGCATTTGGGTTCTCTCATTAGTATAATGTCACATGATCATGATGATGTGTTTGAATGGTATGTTTTATTATTATTATCATTATTGTTATTATTACTATTGTTGATGTTGTTGTTGTTGTTGTTGTTATTGTTGTGGTCAATAACCTTGTATGACGACATGAATGAAAATAGAAGAATGTCATTGGGATGGTGTGATATCACAGACACTGACCTGGGCCCAGAGTGCAGGCATTAATGGCTCATAAAACTGTAATGGCAGGAAGGATGAGGCACTTTGAAAACGGATCAGCGACTGTTTGTTTGTAGCTTCAGAGATGCCAGGGTGTAAAGCATCCAACATTATTACGTGCCCTGAGTGTGCCAGCCCTCACCCACACATGACAGCTGGGGCACAATCTGAATGTCAGTGTTATGAACACCCTCAATCCTCTTCAGCAGAGATGACACATCTCTTCTCCTCTCTTCTCCTCTCCTCTCCTCTCCTCTCCTCTCCTCTCCTCTCCTCTTTTTTCTTCACCCTCCAGCCTCACTGCCTTGCCTCCTTATTAGTCAGCAAGGCAGGTTCTGCAGCATACCTATCCAATCGGTGATGAAGAGCACAAAGCTCTCACTGTCAACACATCTGTTCCCTTGATTCGAGAGCTGGGGGGGTTGAGGCACAGAGTGGAAGAGCACAGTGTCCTGCTGACAGCCTGTGTTGCTGATTCTGTTGTCTGTTACCTCCGATGGACCCTCAGTATATGAAAGGGAACTGACATTGCCATGCTCCCCCTCTTAGGAGCCAGGGGCTTTCACTGGCCATTGCTCCCATGACATGGTGACTGGGCCCAACTGGAAGACTATGCCACTCAACCTCAGATTGCCAGCCCTGCCAGGAAAGCTTAACATTTCAGAGCCATGCTCAGCATTTGGGATACCCAGGGCCTTTGGAGCTGGTGACTTGACTCCGAATAGAGAGAGTGCTGCAGCATTCCAGTCCCAAACATCCTGCAGTCATGACTGGCTTCGCAGAGTGGTGGTCAGCTTTCTGGAGCAGAGTCTGTGATACAAAGGCTGTTTTTACATACATCAGCTGTCTGTTCAATGTCTGCCACACATTAAAAGCGCTAAAACGATGCATATGTCATCCCAATACTGACAAAAATGATCCTGGGTAAAATAATTATGACATCCACAGTCATCGAGCTGCTATACTGCAATATCATTCATCTCAAAAAGCAACTATAGATTTAACCATAAAAGTTTTGGGCATGGGGTGGATTTAATAGTTTGTGTAATAAACAAAGAATCCGCTTCTCATGCTAACCAAAGACTGTGCTGGATTGGGGCTGCCTGCTGCTGGTCCCGCCTGTCCCATAATGAGCTTTATGATCGGGCAGCTCATTAACTGAGGGGCCGGCAGGCTGTGGGAAACAGCGCTGTGGTGATAAAGATAGTGGCGGGGCCACTGGGCAGAGGCGCGAGTGACAGACAGACCTATAAACGGAGGGAACACAACATCAATGGTGGCATCGCCATGATCCTACAAAATGACGCAGACTCTATAGGGACTAAATTGAGTGGCATACAGAATTGAAGGCCTTAAAAACAAAAAACAACCTTCCCTCAGGCAGTTTTTAAATGAGTGCTGTTTGAAACATGACATCTCCTTTTAACACAGTCAATCAATTATTTCTGGTCCTCTGTATAGGTTTAAAGGAGTACAATCATGAATCATATTAGACAAAAGATACAGAAAATAATTGAAGGCAAAAGGTTATTTTCAACGAGAGAAAAGAGTTTTGTGATGTATCTTGGGAGCTTAATTGCAGTTTGTTAAGAGGAAATAAGTGTTTTTTTTTTCCATACATGATGATTGTTCATTCCTCTTTTAATAATTGGGATAAAGGTCTTTGTTTACACAGAAATTAAATTACCGGGTGCCTTGCAGAGCCATTAGCTACATCTAGAGCAGCAGTGATGATGGTTTTATTCAGTTTCTCTGCCCGACAGCTTAGTAGGAACATCTCACACCATCATGCAAAGCGGTCATCTGTCACAATATAAACAGACCTGGTCCCACCTGACATGGGGAAGCTGGTGAGGGACGCACAGGTTCTCATCTGTAAACCTGAATGGCCCACATGTGCAAACAGAGTAAGTGTGGAGTGTAAACACAGGGGGTGCTGTACCTCGAACAGAAATAAGCTGAGCCAAATCAATAGCCTGTGAGAAGATTCTGGAAACAGAGACAGGCGTGTACAAATACATGGCCCCATCAGCTGCGTGAACTGGATTTTTTTCCAGTGCCTTCTGTGTAAAAAGTAGGGAATATAAATTGTAGGATACCCTCCCTGTTTCCGGCTACATTTCAGCAGACTGCCATCCTGAAGCAACACTCGTTAAGTGTCTATCTGTGTGGCTATACGCTGCCTCCCCCCGCACCAGGAAGGATCTGGCAGAGGCGTCGCTGTTGGGGATGCATAAGCAGCTGTGTTACGATGTTGATTGAAGAGGAGCGAAGTGGGTGGTGGCAGGTCCATGGAGAGCCACACCATTTCCAAGGCACCAGACCATGAGTCCTGGGTGCCAAGAGATGCGTGAGTCAGGCATCCTGTGAACTGTGGCCATTCAGTGCCGCAAATGCAGGAAGATGTGGTCCTCTGTCTAAACACACTGCACATTCCTGTTTCTGCCTGGTGTTTTTAAGCCCTGCTGGCACGGTCACTGTTTTTTTGCTGTTTCTCTACATCTTCCTTACACCAGAGTTCAAAAGGCATGACTGGGTTGCCATGGTGACAGTGGACAGCCCCATGTATCTCTCTCCTGAGTGTGGAGGGGGCCACCCAAAAGCAGATATTCCTACCCCTATTTCTGTCGGAACCCCAAGGATTTGCAACATCTGCTGAACCTCCCACACTCCATTTCCATCCAGCTGTGGTTCTGGAACATTGAACTGCCAGTCCTGAACCATCAGCTGCTCACTGACAGGAACATGATAGCACCTGATAGTGGTTGGGACCTCGGGGCATATAGGGGAGAATTACCCCTAATGGGAATCAACCTGGATAATCAGCAGCATGTTTCACTGAGGTTACTTTCATTTTAACACTGATTTCAATGTGTAATTAGCTACAAGTCTCTAATTTTGAATTAAGCGCAAAAAAGAACACAATGACCTCCAAAGTCATCAGTGTGAATCTGCCCGCTTTCCATTATATTTCCATTCAATTATAAGGTTTTGGCTTTACGAATAGAAGCTCACGCACATAATCCTACCTCTTAATGCTGGTTTTTACTTCAAGCAAGCAAGACCTTGCCGGACTGGTTGTTATCCAAAATATTTATGCCATGTACTGTGACGTCTGGCCTGGGGTAGCGCTGTACAGCAAAGGTGCTGTTAAAAGTGATGTTTATGACGTGTACTACGGATGTTATAAAAATAAATAAGAATCTTGCTAAGACTAACCGCTCAATATGTACTTACAATACATCAACAAAAGCATTTCCATAAATTGAAATTAAAAAATGAAAATAAAATAACTGCAACTAAACAAGAAGTATAAATATAAATGCAAAAACATACATGTATATGACATAAGGCATTTTATTTTAGCTTGTAACCATCTGGGAGTATTTATATTCCTGTAGTGAGGAGCCATACGAATATTTGCAGACTTTCTCAGTCCTACCTTGTTTCAGATGCACTAGCCATTTTTGTCAGAATTCTGATCATAGAGAGTAGAAAAGGGGTTTATATACAATCTTTGCTCTGACTACTGTCTGACTTCCGGGTCCTTTTGATGAAGGTTCCCCTGCATCACTACACGGAGCCTCTATGTTGTAATAATTTTTGATACTATGTGGCCTCACACATGGCTCCTCTATGTGGCATCTGAGGCCAATGCCTATGGTAAAAATTCTGTCAACATTGCTGAGCAAATTTGTCTGGTAGCAAACTAGATTTATCTGGAAACAAACTGCTATGAGCAAATGATTAAACTGTGCATTTTTCCATCTTTATCCAGTAACACTAAGATGAAACGTAATTTTCCTGTGAGAAACCCTCATGCTATTTCGATAGATTAGAACACGAATTTCTGCTGGGTCTGGTAGGACACACGATCTGGCATCTTACTAGGGTTTCATCTTCTAAGCCTCATGGATCATGTACAGTACATCCGTCTAAAAGCTTTGCTATCTGTGTTCTACATTCCTGACCAAACCTTTGAATCTCATCTTTACACAGAAGCCCTTTCAGGAGAAATAATTCAGATGCATTACCAGGTTCAATAGAACCTGAGCACTCACAGTCCATGATGCCGTCAGTAACTGGTGGACAGGCGTTTGTCAGCCAGACTGCCAGAAAAACAACCAGGCATACAGCCCAGCAGTCATCACCAGGGGACATGACGACCAACACCTGGATGCAGTTATATTCAGCAGTTCAAACGACAAGTATACAAATCCATTATCAATTAAGATTGCAGAAATAAAAGGCCAAATTAATGAGAAAGAACAAGCTTGGTCCTTCTGGGAGAAAGGAACCAAAATCCAAGGTCTTTGGATCAGCACCGATATTCAGTATGCTTGGGAGGTTTGGACAAAGTGAGCCAAGTTAAACTGGTCCATTACTATGTATGGTATATAAGTTCACACATCAGAAAAATGGTGTCTCAGTCACTTATATATATTAAACTGGCCTGATGTCTCTGTCCTTCATGTTCCCCAGCCGTGTCGGCATCTGTATCCCTCAAATCCCCTAAAAGCTGCCCCAAATATCTCTATCCCTCACATTCCATAAATCACACCGGCGTCTGTATCCTTCACGTCCCTTAAGCTAACCTGATGTCTCTGTCCCTCACACTCCATAAACCACGCCGGCGTCTGTATCCTTCACGTCCCTTAAGCTAACCTGATGTCTCTGTCCCTCACGTTCCATAAACCACACTGGCGTTTGTATCCTTAAGCTAACCTGATGTCTCGGTCCCTCAAATTCCATAAACCACTCGGACGTCTGTATCCTTAACGTCCGTTAAGCTAACCTGATGTCTCTGTCCCTCACGTTCCATAAACCACACCGGCGTTTGTATCCTTAAGCTAACCTGATGTCTCGGTCCCTCAAATTCCATAAACCACGCGAACGTTTGTATCCTTAACGTCCCTTAAGCTAACCTGATGTCTCTGTCCCTCACGTTCCATAAACCACGCGGACGTCTGTATCCTTAACGTCCCATAAGCTAACCTGATGTCTCTGTCCCTCACGTTCCATAAACCACGCTGGCATCTGTATTCTTAACGTCCCTTAAGCTAACCTGATGTCTCTGTCCCTCATGTTCCATAAACCGTGTTCGCGTCGGTATCCCTCACATCCTTTAAAAGCTACCTCAGAAGTCTCGGTCCCTCATGTCCCCTAAGTCAACTGACTCCGTCCCTCACGTCTCCTATGCCGGGAGTCTCTGTCCCTCACATCCCCTAAGATGAGCTTCTCTGTCCCTCACATCCCCTAAGCTGGGAGTCTCTGTCCCTCACATCCCCTAAACTGGGAGTCTCTGTCCCTCACATCCCCTAAGCTGGGTGTCTCTGTCCCTCTCGTCCCCTAATCTGCAGCAGCATCTCTGTCCCCCATGTCCCCAAAGTTACTTTGAGCCCCCAATCCATAGTGCATAGCATTCGTATCATAATTAATACACCTGTAATCCTTGATGTTGCAATTATTTTTGTGTTATATGCTAATTATTTGTGTACTACTTGTTTTTGTGGTGGTTGTGTGTCTTTCCGGAATAACAGGAGGTGTCTCTCTGCACGAGCGTGTTTAACATCTAAGGCAAATTACCGCTTGCCCTGGTGACTGAGAGCTGAATTAATTAGCGCTGCTTAATCACCTACAGCCTGACAAACTGCAGGTAGACATAGCAGCGGGGGTGGGGTGGGAGACGTGGGGAGGAGCCTCACTTTTCCCTTAACAGGTCCTGTAAATGCAGTTTGACAGTCCTCTGTGAGAGGCCAGCCCTGGACCCCTGCATTACACTGGGGAAAAAACAGCAGCAGGGAAGAGTGACAGGGTGAAAGAGGGGATAACTACAGTGACAGAGGAAAAAAAAACACACTGTCACAGTGATTGATGACTTATTCAGAGAGGAAATGCATGTCCTTTGTGGGTGAAGTCATGTGGCCGGCACTGTCCCTAATACCATTCCAGTTATCTGGTACCTATTACTTGTTACCTAGTATCTAGATACATACAGTATCACTATACTATTCTAGTGGCTCTGTCTTATACTCCTGTTGTTATCACAGAAACTGCACAATAATGTTCAGTCCTTTGAGTAATTATATATCACATACCTTTAATGACAGGACCAACACCAACATGACAGACTGTGGGAGCGATTCCCCTTAAGGCACAGCCACCACCCCACTGTCAAGTTCGCAAGCAGCTGCTGAGCACAGGGGCTGTATGAGCTTTGCGCAGGAAGTGAGGTGTGTCTGTGTTGTCAGTCGTGCTGTCAGTCAGCACATGGATGGGTCATTAACATCAGGCTGCATTCATTTCTGGGGCCAGAGCTTCCTTGTATTCTGTCCTTCCCGTGCAGAGCCCATGGCGGCGTACTCACCGAAAGTCATGTACAGGACTGTCTGCGATGGGGGAGGCCGGTGGCTCCTGGGGAAGCCCCTCATGCCCTGGCAAGTGTTCATGGTGGTGGGGGGCTCCGCTGATGCTGGGGCGTGGGGGGGGCAGGAAAGCTGGTGAGGCAGCTGGTGCCGAGTCCTCAGGCAGATGGGAGACACTCTGTTTTAGTAAAGTCTATACAAAAGCAGAGAAATCACGTTTGTAATTCCCAGGCCTTTCAGAGGTACATCTTCACACACACACACACACACACACACACACACACACACATACAGTAATCAGCACCCAAACAGTGACTACTTGCTCTGATAATAATAAAAATAATAATAATAGTTAGATGTGTCTTCATAAATAGTTAAAAAGAAATTCGACTCTGTACCCTTTAAATAGATTCCTGAAGCAGAGTTTGCCTTACGTATGTGTCCACTGTCAAAATAATCTGCAGGCTAATACATCTGTAATTCAATTTCAGTTCATTTTAATCAAGGATTGTTTTGGTCCTTGTGCACTTCCTTTTTTGTGTTCCCTGTTGCTCCTGCTCACAGGCACACAAAGGACGCCTATAGACGCCTATAACATTACTCTGTGATGACATCACTCTGTCTATTTATAATTTCTCTGTCTCCAGGGTTGGATCCATGTACTGGCAAACTAATATATATATATATAGGCCATTATTGGCCAATACATTGGCTGATTTCACCATCAGCCCCCCCCATGACAAATTTTACTGGCAGCCCCCCTCCCACCTTAGCAGATATGGCATGGTTTTATTTTGATTGTCAGAACTCTTTTGGTTCCAAATAATAGTTGAAGTAGCCACTTTGTGTGAATGGCTCACTGACTTTTTACAAACCAACTTTGCTTGTATGCATTGTTGCTCGGACTTATACATAGTTCCATGGTTCCTTTCCCACATGTTTCCAAATTGTTCTCTGTGGTTTGCATCTCTGTGGGGACTGTTTCTATATTCATCATCAGCGTTCCTTTTCTTTGTTAAAGTTTATTCGGGAGTAATTATAACTACTGAATTTTGAACGCTCAAAAGGGAAAAAAACAACATCAACAAACAGTGTTTAAAATATTCAGCAGAGATCGAAACTGAGCTTTATGAGGAAGCAGCGCTTTAACGAGTTGAGAGCGTGCTGCTCAGAGGAATGTGCCGCGATTAATGAGCCGCCTACCATGTCCACAGCTGCATTATGAGGCTCTGCACTCAGATTTACTCTGGTCTTTCTGAAAGGCTGCCTTGTCATCAGGACAGAGCTCTGGGTTAAATCTGATAAAACACATGAAACAGGAAGCTGGACTCACCGACTCTCCCGACTCTCTGACCCGGAACTGGGTGACTCTCCGAGTCTGTTGCCTGTGACACTGCAGTTTGGGTCTGAGCTCCTGTTGTTGGAGTAGAGGCTCTGTGCTGTTATATTGTTTGTGCATACGTGGGCACACCTCAGGCCTGTTACATGTGAGCCTGTGCTTTTCACCTTTACGATCTCTGATTGGCCAATGGATGGACAGGCGCCTCCCCTGGTATGCAAATAGTCAGACCGGGCTGTAGGATGGCTAGGACAGCAAAGGGTAAACAGCGCCCCCCCTGGACTTGGGAAGGCTGTGTTAGGGGCTGTGATATCATTGAAAAGGGCCCTGGCTCAAACTGGGGGGCAGTGAAGGAGAAATGGAGTAAAATGAGGCTGGATGTGGATCTATGCATCAGCAGGTTCTCAAACCTGTACCATTCAGGACAAAGCGAATTATATATGCAAACAAACAAACCAAACAAGCAAACATCCTGTTTCCTAGCAATGGTCCAATAATAAATCCAAAACCTTTTTGCCAAATTGAATTGGAGCTCTCATCACTGGCCTGATGCAATTAAAACATTGTGATTCTTTTCTGTAATTTCTGTTTGCTGTTAGTATTTATTACCTGCTGAAACACCCGGACCCCCTATTAAATTACTCCCGGGTTGTGGAGCAACTCCATCTCTGACCACGCCAACTATCCTCAAATGAAGAATGAAACTCTGTCATCTTCCTCCTGATGGGGAAATCGCTCTGGAAATTGGAAACTGGTGTCAATTATTTGCCATTTTAAAAGACCAGGGAGTCACCAGACATTGATGGCAGTAACAAGGCCTTTCCCATCTCTTAAATGTGAAGGATACTGCTAGATCACGTGGTGTACCTACAGGCTCCACAGCGGTTTATTCCCCAGAGTCATGGGTGTGAATCTGTCACCAGCTGTGTGTGTATGTGTTGTGTGCCCCATGTATTTGTGTGGGTTCCCACCGTTGGTTCTCATTTAACAGGCCAAAAAACCCAGATTATTTGCACTAATCATCTGCCTTCTGCATGTGGGAAAATGTGCACGTGTGTGTGATGTGTCCACGCATGTGATGTCCAGTGTCGGTGCACTGATAAATGCCATGTGACTCTGTCCAGTAGCCCTGCATGAGATATGTCAGGGTCCAGTCTGCTCACTTCTCTATTGGACATTTTAGTGTTCTTACATCCCATGGTTCTGCATTCCTGACACCAGCAGCAAGGGAAATCCAATCACCTGCGTTTCAATCCTAGCCAAATCGCACTCTAGCCCATGTCTGGGGCCCATCACAGATGCTGTCAGTTTATTTGAGAAACACAGCAAATGAAAATGTAAGTGAGAGTCACCATGAGTATCAGGTTGGTGTGAGATTATGCTAAGGGGTCTTCAAAAGGTGCTGGATCCCCAGCTGATGTTCTCAGAGAGGAGGGCATTGGCATCAGCATACCAGAATATCTGAGCCAGCCCTTCAGCCCTGCATCCTGGTCTACCTTTTTCAGGGAGAAACGCCAGCTTCTCAGCAGGATATAATGCCCGGGGGTGTGTGTGTACAGCGAGGTCTCCCTCACAGGCATACGTCAAGGCCATATTTGAATTTCAGTGCAGGAACGAACCACATCTGCATAATCATAAAAAAACAGAAAAATTACATTACACATAAACTCTCAAGTGAAATTGGCCTGCAAAGCATATCAACTGCATACAATCATCCATCCATTTTCCAACCCGCTTATCCTACTGGGTCGCGGGGGGTCCGGAGCCTATCCCAGAAGCAACGGGCACG
>JABFEA020000001.1:52895010-52907428 GCA_019775915.2 Cyphomyrus plagiostoma | reverse complement strand
GGGGGGAAACCGGAGTACCCAGAGAAAACCCCACGACGACACGGGGAGAACATGCAAACTCCACACACATGAAACCAAGGCAGTGACCAGAACCCTGGTCCTAGAGGTGTGAGGCAACAGTGCTGACCACTGCACCACCGTGCCGCCCCCTTACAATCATCCAGTCACAACTTTATTTTTTTACCTTGAAGCGTCTAGAACACCCATCTATTTCAAGTCATGGATTCAAGGTGTAGATCTGCAGGGACTGAGGAAAAATCACGTGAGACGCATGCTAATGATTGTTACCAAATATTGTATACTGGAGGTGTATATTTTAGAGTAAATACAGTAAAGCTGCCTTCTCAAGTAAGCCTAGATTAGCAGAATTTGTGGTCCAGCATCACCTTTATAGTGTTCAACTGAAGTTGAGCAGTCCAGTTCCAGTTCACACATGCGTGGGGATTAGTGTCTGTGTCCAGTGGGGTGTAATTACTCCAGGCTGCGTTTCAAAAGCTGTATCTATCCTCTGAAGCCATCTCAGTCTCGCAAGTGTCCCTCTGCTGTGGTGATACTGTCACCCATCACTGTGTTGGCCACCGTTATGCAAACACAGATGGGTGTATAGCACTCAGCATACCCATCTGTCCTTTAGTATAATTGTTCATCTTTCACAGATGGGTGCTGCTGTACACATACTCATATTAAGTCACACTGGTAACATGCATATTTGTGACAGCAGACAGCGTAATGTCTGTGTCGTGTCCTACGTCAGACTGTTACCTTATAACAAAGCACTCAGTGGTAAACAGTGCTGATTATGCAAGGAGGAGGGAGATCTCACTCGCCTTGGTAATGAAAGATGCCCTTGACCTGACCTGGCCATCTGAAGTTAAGGCTGGGGCCCTTTGGGGCCTGTTTATGCACACATGTGCAGAGATGAGGGGTCAGCTGGACTCAAACACCTGGCTGTGCGGAAAAGTCACTTAATGCCCCCCCCCCCCCCCTCCCTGGGGGATCGTAAACAATGGCGTGGACAGGGAGGTGGTGAAGATGTTCATTTTAATATTGTGATTTTCCAGATAACGGGGCAGCCTTTCTGCATTCAACATAATTCACATGAACAGGAAAACAGCACATAGACACACACACACACACACACACACACACACAACCCTTTAGATAAACTTCCCCTTTGAAGATCCATGCATAATTGAAGTTACTGGAAGAGTGTCAATAGGCAAATAAAAGGAGGCTGGAGACAAACTGATCCAGTTAATATCTTTATAATGACACCTTATGGATTCAGCTCTTGATGCCAGACCATTGTCCTGACTTATTGCAGAGTAAATGGGAGTAGGCTTCTGGAAATTAAAATGGCTTTTTAATTACCATTGTTTCCCTTAAAAATGAAATGGATGTTCATGTCAGATGAGCAGAGGCGCTGGATGCTGTATGACTCTTCAGGCTGTCATATTAATTACTACAAAAATGCAGAGTCCTGGTGTATATTGTGTATGTAATGGAGATTGAAAGGATTCACAGAGAAGGATCTGACCATTTATCCATTAATATTTCGCCTGTCTGTTTATTGTCAGGAATGTGGTGATTGTTTTATGTATTTGCATATGCTTGGTAACCAGAGCAGCTGTGACAGTGGGTTTCGGCATAATCATCAGGCAAATATGCAGCATCCCTCTTCACCAGACACTGTGCCCATAAAAAACATGTGATTGCGCTGCCCCATGACTAAAATGCTGTGTGTTCACTAAATAATAATCACATGGCTGTGTGTTTTTTATACCAGACAGGGCTACAGACCTACAATACAGAGTGATTCCTGATGCAGACCCCCCATTAAACACATTCTGGAAACTTTTCTGGATTTGCACACATGCACTGTAGGATCGCCCTTTTCTTTGATCATCCTGGATGAAGTTTTTACTGAACGCTCTTCACTGATCCTACAGATCATTTCTCACATCCCCGTGACTGAGGAGTGAGTAGCGATTAACCCCTCAGGCTGCCAGACCAGCTGCTGGTGCCAAACTCAGCCGACTGTTTGTTCCCGGGAGAAAAGCACGGAGGGAGGGAGGGAGGGAGCTCCAGGGCCAGAACTCCCAGACAAACCCATTACTGCCGTTTCCACTGTGGGATGGTAATTATTTTGGATGCTCTGCTTTAAAAGTGAACGATCAGCATAATGGTCACAAAGTACCCAGCACCCTCCATGGTCCCGTTGTGGGCAAGACCGGCTCATTGGACTGAGGTTTTGCTTCTGTTTGGAAGTGACTGCACACACGCTAACTGCCAGATAAATCCTGCCACGATGCTGAGAGCCAGGCAGATGGAGAGGCAGCCATGTTCAGAATGAAGGTAAAGTGGAGAGCTGCTCAGTTATGTTTTAGAATCGATGAATCGTTAACTTAGGATATTTTCTGTACAGTCGTTCACCATTTTAACAATGTGGCTATAATGAGGACACACAATGCACAAAATACATTCGCGCCATGTTATCTAGGGTATCAACAGATCAAATAAAGCGAGATGTACTGCTGACATATCAGTGCCTCTCTGCTATTTACATATGAGCAGGGCTGTAGTTAGGATTTTTCAAATACCGAGGTCATTTTTTCAATGATATTTGAAAAATACACACACACACACACACACAAATAAATACAAAAAATACCACAGATTGGGAAGACACATTTATTTTCACAATTATAAACTTGTGGGGGACACTTTTCACATTATTCATTAGCATATGGTTATGGTCATTTTTATGATTAGGCTATCGGCTGTTATCACAATATTTATAAAAAGGCCTATTGATTATTGAATAATATGTTGGCAGTAGCCTATCTTATAGATGGATAAGGTAAGTGATTCTGTATCTTTAGAGCCTCCTGAATATGGGCAAGATAGGCTACTTCAATCACAAAGAACCTTGGCATAGCCTAGCCTACTGTTAGTTCACAGTAAAATATCACAGTCAGTGAGCAGGCTGTGCATATCTGATTAAACGGCCTTATCGAATGGCTGGCTGTGACTGTGAGTGGGACTTTTTTCGTTGAGTAAAAGTCACTATTGCTGATGTTGCTTAGCTGACTGTCTAACGGATAAAGTCCTATCTGTCTACTTAGCCAGCAAACTCGAACAAGCCTGTTTAAGTCAGTCCTATAGGACTGCCTGTGACGACGTAGTTTTGTGTGTTTCTCGAGATTCTAATGACAGATGAAACTTAACGCTTACAGTGCTGAACAGTCTGCCACTGACACACACAGGCTCACCTTCTCTCATACTCTTTCCGTGCCCTTCTGTTGTTGGCTTTTTAAAACTTAATTTAGTTTGATGCAAGTTCTTCTTCATGTCTGCAATTCGCTCAAGACCACACTACGATGTATTTGCTTACGTGAAAAAACATACAACCAGTCTGCCGGCTTTCCTGACTCTGAATCTGTAGCGTAACGTGACGTCAAGTGCCGCTGCCTGCAAAGACAGATAGAGGCGGAGATTTCACTTGAGATTAGATGGAGAATGTGAATTTAATTGGGAGAAAATACAGACGATATATGGATTCGGACACGGACCAGGTTCTGTGTTTGGCATTGATCATCACTGCTGGATTTCAGCTTTGACTAATTTGAAATTTCGGAAAAAATACAGAGGACATGACCTCGGTGTCCTCAATGGTAGATACGGCACTGCATATGAGGGATTCTGTATATTCATTTAGCGATTTTTTTAATGAACCTGTCTCTTATTGGCCCCAAAGGACTGTCCAGATCTTCCAAATGCCAATGAAATTGTGTCTCACGCAATGCAAAACCATTTAAAATGTATTTCAAAGAGTCATAGGCATCATGGGGGAATTAATATTACAGGAGAGTTTTTTTTAATGTATAACGCATTCCACACGACGGTGAGGAAAGCTGGGAACTAAAAGTGGAAAAAAGGGAGAAAAATAACTTGCAAAACAGAACACACATGAAGCCTATGAAGATTAAAGGCTAAAGTTTTAGTTTGTCTACTCACAGAAAAGAGACAGGATGTTTCCCTGTGTGAGGAATGTTTGTAAAGATAAGCACTGAGCTTAAAAAGTTGCATGTAGTGAGAAACAACGTCCCAGTGTTTGTCAGTGGGAAGCAGTAACCCCCCCAACCCCCGCAGATCCAACTCAGCCTGTTTGTGGGACCCCCCCTGGATCCAGAAACATCCAGAAACAGTCGATGTATCCCCAAGACAAGGCTACCAACAAGTTATTGCAGCCCAACAGCCAATAGCGGATGCCGTTAATATAATCTGTGGTGATGCAAGGAAACTTATTGATATTAATTTTTTATTAGTGCTTTGCAAGTAAATGTCTTTTCTCAGCTACAAGACATGTAATATATCAAAGCTTAGCTAAATAAGTCATTATGTGAGGGCCATATTAGTTAATCATTTCGCTGTATTTTCCTTGGCTCTTAATGTTAATGCTTAATACTACTAATCTTGACTACTGCCCCTGGGATTTGCTTGACATGTTAAATTATCTTGTGATAATGGGGAATCCCATAGCTTAAACCCACTTTAGGCAAACAACAATAGAATAGCCAGAATATTAGCTGATTATGTCTCACCATATCGCTATCACTCTATTATTTTGAATAAACATAAAGGTTTCAGAGACAGTTATATGAATGTGGAATAATTAATGCAATCATGTGCCTGTGGTAGAGGGCACCGCTGATGCCTCTGGCTGGATCATCTGAGACTCTTGGCTTTCAGTGGTGTTTTCTGCAGCCTGTGATCATCTCATCATCAGGTCAGATGCTCGATAACCATGGCAACCGGTACCTTGCTCTTGCAGCACTTATGCTAAGAGATGACTGGGAAGCTCACGTGAAGACTTGATGCTTAATTGTATTATCATGGACAGATATCAGTGTGATTTGATGCTTAATTATATTATCATGGAGAGGTGTCAGGGTAGCTTGAGGCTTAATTGTATTAATACATTTAAATATTAGTATGGCTTGGTGACTGTAATTGTATTATTCCACGGTAAGCATATCTTATCATTTCTTCCAGTTAATAAAAATTCTGTATGTGCCACATGAATAAATATATAAGGCGATGGGGGCAGGAAGGTGTTGTTCTCTCAGAGAACAGCAAACGGCACTTGGCTTTTAGAGATGAGCCTGTTCTCATGACGAATCGCATCATCACCTTCAGGTCCCACACAAAAGCTGCTCAGTGTGTGGTAGTCAGAAGACCAGTCGTTAGCTGTTAAGCCCCTAAAGGCCTCAGGTTCCATCATTTACCTCATTCATGTTCTTATTTATGGGTTTTTTCATTGCTAATTAGAGGTAACCATTACTGTTAGCCATTAGCATTATGCAAGCATTTGATGACTGATGTTGCCTGCATTTTACAAACAACGACCTTTGACTTTGCTCACTGACACATCGAACAGAAGGATTATTCCCAAGTACTGTAACAAGACACTATGAAACACCTTTTCATTAATGTCTAATAGGCTGGACTAACCTTGTCTTGCCTGGAACTATAGTCACTTATCAAGAATAGAAAGTTTCTTTGGACATTTATACAAGAATATCCTCTTGAGACCCAAGGGGAAAAGTGCCTTTCATTTGTAGGTTATTTGTCTTTGGAGGAAATAAGACATCTTACAATTTTGATTTTTTTCAAATTTATTTTTAATTTCACACATGTCTTCTTTAGTGCACAACAGGAATAAATATGTTTCCTAACATTAGTGAAAAGATAGATGCAAAAATGAAATGTCCACTACAATGGACATAAATGAATGGGTGAGGTCTCAGGTGGATATACATATTCTCAGGTATTTATGTTAGGAGGTCTAATTAAAGCATCATGTAATTCTCATTTTAAGGCCTGGGGAGGTGGTTTTAATGACTGTATGTCCCACTTTCGGGTTCCTATGACAGCTCTGGTCAATCATTGATGTTTTCCTTGTTACACCACTCCTATCTAATTTTTCTCTGTATTTCTTTTCTGCTGTTTTCTTCAACGGGATTCTAATATTTTATATGCCAATATCCATCCCACACAAGCAGAGAATAGCAGCAAGTCCACTGTCATTCTCTGCCCTCCTTTCATGGTACCATCTTCTGGAAATATCAGGAGAGCTCTGAAAGGCATGGGTGGCGAAATCTTCATGAGATGAGAAGCTTTAGATGGTGGATAATCTCATAATAGAATTTAATGCAGACAAAGTAAAGGAAAATAAAATTGCTCAGTAGCCCAGGACTAACTGGAAATTGAAATCAATTAAAAACATGAGCACTACAATATTGTTACATTTATAGAAAAAAGCCCAGTGTCGTTGGCTTAGGGGAAAGGATGCAGAGGAAGTAGTTGCTGGCGGGACGAAAAATAATCATCAGCACTGGGCAGCTTATAAAAACTCGGCATCAGCTGAAGAGCCTGGCCTGTTTCTGCCCCCTGGGGGAGAACAACCCTGCGTTAAAACTCCCATTATTTGTCTTTGACGGTCCGTCATGTGGCATCTGGAGACTCTAACAGGGCTGGAAATAGCTCTCCTCAGGGGACAGAGGTAGAAAATGAAGAGATGGTAAACATTCACCAGCGACAGACTGAATCAGCTCATCATACTCTACGACAGGCATCTATATTCTTCTGGAATACTCTTGGCAGAGAGGAAGATGATGCATTGCAACCTTGTCAGATATCGACAAGAGTCGGTGAAAAATGTGGCGGCAGCCTTTAAATGTCACTGTAAGTCAGATTACGGGTACTGTCCCACCAGAAAAAAGGCACGGGACTCAGTCCTAATGAAGAAAAATCGATAATAGCACACTCATTAACTGCTACACTGCAGCTTCCTCACAGCCAGAATCTGACACGGATTGCTCTGCCGAGACAACGGCTTTCCCGCCGCTTCAGGGCAGGATCTGCGGCCTGAGGGAACATGCTGAGTCCGCACAGGGACCGTCGCTGTCACACCTTATTTCCTCCATGTCGACATCTGGCAATTATCGCGATGTGTTTTATAACAGACTGAAATGTGCCTACTGATGGCATCCTCTACCCTGGAAGGGCAGCTGTAAAATCGGCACTTAGTGCTGGCTGGGACGCCTTCCCCATTTCTAAATTTAAAATACTGACAAGCAAAGTGATAAAACAGCAAGCCTGTTAAACTCCTAAAGACTGTGGGTAGCTGCAGGTCACTGCTTCTGCAGGCTCCAACCATGGAGACGACTCCCTGC
Source organism: Cyphomyrus plagiostoma (assembly GCA_019775915.2). Lineage (NCBI taxonomy): Eukaryota > Metazoa > Chordata > Actinopteri > Osteoglossiformes > Mormyridae > Cyphomyrus > Cyphomyrus plagiostoma. The sequence continues at coordinate 52,900,190 of JABFEA020000001.1, read as the reverse complement.
TCTGCAGGAATGACAGGCAGCCTCTGGAATCTTTCATCTGTAGATTGCCGGTGCTGCACCTTCCTGCAGGGGTATCTCTCCAGATCGACCACACTGCACTGTTCGTGAGTACCAGTTCAACACTAACCTGACTGCTACCTGTTGCCGCAGGGGCAGATGGAAGGGGATACATCTCAGACACTTCTCATGAATCAGCATTGCAGTATAAACTGCTGACACAGTCCCTGCATCTAGGGGGCAGTGTTTCCTCCAGTCCTCCAGGGGAGATATATCCTTTTCGGATAAAGGCATCTCCTTCAGTGTCATGGAGTGGAGCAGAGCTGCTTCTCCTACCTTTCTGTGGACTGTGAAGGTAGTGGCCTAACCATACAGATCCTGCTGTATGGATGCAGTTTACTTTTTAACAGTCATAATTAAAAGCTGTCAATGCGCATTTCACCCTGCAGGGTCTGTGAATGAACCCAGAAGATGTGCTCACAGTCAGACAGTCATGTACATTTAACCACAGTCCGAAGTACAATAAACATGGGCTGGCTGTGATTCCCCTGATACATCATACTCATTCGCATCTGGTGTTGTTCCACCAGCGTGTCCTTAGTCCTGAGCCATTGCATCATTCAATTGTTGTCTGTTCTGCCAGGAAGACCTCGAGCTCAAGTGAGGCAGCATTTCTGAAATGTGTCAATAGGTGGTGCTGTGTTGCCTTGGTGAGGTAGCCGTGATGTAAACGCACCCCATGGGGTGAGTGGAGCTCATCTTTCATTTGAAGAAGACCCCCATAATTAGAATGAGTAGATTCCGGCACCGGAGGAACTGTGATGAGGGGCTGGCCGCTGCGACGTACATCACTGTGACTGATTTTCAGGCCACCTGTGCCTCAGTTGCATGGGCAGAAAATTTTGTCTAAACTTTACCTGGCGCATCATGCTTTCCATGGCTCACACCTTTGTGGGTACAGGAAGGAGTGACGCAAGTCAAAAGGTTGTATACACTGAATTTCCTCACTGACTCTAATTTATGGGAAACACCTGAAAGCTGACTTTAGAGGGAGGCCATTTCCCCATTAAATTGCTGCTTTTTAAGAAGTATGCTTACATTTTCCATTGAGATTATCTAAAATTCTCATGACTGCGAGATGAAAATTAATTATCATCCTTAATGGGATCTGACAGTGCGGTCAACTGACCAGGAACCAAATAAAAAGTAAATTTGTTCATGTTTTTATTTGTTTGATATGGGCCTCAGAATCTTTAAAATGGTGTTCCCTTTGAAAGAAAACACAGTGAAATGTTATTCATTGGGGAGAAAAGGCTGGCACTGCATCCCACACACGGGTCAAACGCGAGTAGCAATTAAACTGTCCACCTTTCACTAATGTTCATTTTACATAATGTACACAAACAAGGAGATGCTCTCAGTGTGTTTGATCATTTTTTCCCTTCTGGTTTAAGCACTAATTTGTTGACTAATTTGTTGATATTCCTAGAATTATCTTTGCATATGCATCGTTCTAAAAACACATACCTGTATGTGAGCTTTGAACTTGTTTATCCTACATTTTTAAAAATAAAACCATCCAATGGATGAAAGAGAAACGTATGTTAAACCATGCTTGAATCGGTGGGCCTGGGAATAGTTGAGTTGGACTTGGGCAGGCACGTCAGAAGCACTTTGAATGTGGGGGGACACACTGGCGGGGGGTTTGGGGATCCTCCCCCAAATTTTTTTTAATGAATTAGATGCCGTATGTGTATTCTCATATCGATCAAGTGGAATGGATTCTTTCGTGAAGCAACAGACAGAGGGCTGGGTGAACTAATATTTTATGTTAAATGTGGGGGGAGGTCCAAACAAATAATTATGAAATGTGAGGGGGACACGTCCCTCTTTGATTTAATGGCGGCGATGCCCATGGACTCGGGCACTGTACGCACCTAATATGATTGCTAACCGTGCCCAGGCATAGAACAAAGTCATGATGTCAATGATGGGAATGATACATGCATGCACACGTGTGCACCAAACATGAGCCAAACCTGGAAGGAACTGATCAGGTAGGGTGTACAGATAAGGTATCAACAAACATTTAACAAACATTGTGGCAAAAGGGGTCACTTTGGTCTATGGCAGAGGTGCAGTGCGCTGGAAATTTGGGCTATGACAGTATCCAGGAACAACCACATATTACGAAAGGCTCACATGGTGTCAGTGAGTCTATAAAGGAAAAATATGGAACATTGTGTAACTAGGCTCTTACAAATCACAGGTTTACTTTCACCTGCTCTGTCATGTTAAAAGGGTCATTGCCCCCATATTTAGGAACTTGATTTTCAGAGCTATGTATTCCTTTGAGATTGCAGTGGGGAGAAAGGTGTACATGAAATGTTTTTTCTGTGTTAAGCATTTGAAAATACCTATTATGGTTAAACATCTTAAAAGCCACATAACTCCTTGAAGGAACCACAATTTTCCTGCCGGTGGTCGAGGGTGGGTGCCCAGTCAGGGGCAGAGACTCATGTCAAGACTAGAAGTTGGCAGATAAGTAAACTCTCATAATGATCTCATAATTTAACTCACATACATAGGGATGCAGCAAAAACACAGGAGAAAAGAGAATATTCATCCTGGACCAGGGTTGGATCAGTTTGTTCACTACCCATAGTAGAGACAGACCAGCTCCTGGTTTTGGGTGCCTCTCTGCTCTACCTGTAAGCAGGAGTCTTTTGCTATCTTCACTTGAAGATTATTCACATGATGTTGGATTAGTTCCATTCACAATAGGGAGGCAAGATACTGACTCCCTGCTCATATTTACAAAAAACTCATGTTGGAAATCATCCCTATGTGTGGGCATGAATGCAGCCTTCACAACCCGAGAAGACGTTCTGGAATGCCGTGGGAGCGCCTCAAAACCCATGTGGCACAGCAGTAAGCTGGTAAACTTCTGCCGATGGTCAAACTAAGAGAACATTACTGATAGCATGAACGCAACTGTAAGTGTAGGTATAGTTGCTCATACAATTATCCTAGATTCTTGTAGTAAATGTTTACAAATGCTGAAGCACAAAAAAGCTTCTTTGCTGCATTTGTTAAAGCAATGTGATGCTGTTCTGTGTGTCTGGACTCCCCGTCACTGGCAAACTTGACCCTAGCTTATAATTACATACAAAATGTGTAATTTTATATAATAATAAAAAATACTTGTTGCTGTGGCTGCTTCTTCATATTCTATCTCCTGCCTACTATGTTATGCCTTTCTGTTGTTCTGAACTCACTAGTCAAACCATAACATCAAAGTTCCTGGTCTTCCCCTGAAGTTGACAGACTGCTGGCTGTATCCTGAATGGAACTGCTCAGAGATGGAGCAGGCACAACACTGACAAGGCATGTATGACCACCCTACCCGCGGCTGGCATTCTGCACTGTTCTCCAGCGCACTGCTCTCTCATGTTGTGAGTAAACAGCGCACTTGCACTGGTTTATGAGATTGCCATTCCCCCATTCATTTCAGAGATTACCATTTTAAAAAAAAGATGCTCAGAGCCAAGACTGCACAAATTCAGTTTCTCCTGCCAATATCCATGAAATTGGCTGATTTTGTTTTTACTTTTAAAACATGCTTTTCCCTTTGTCATTTCAAGCTGCAGATAACTTCCTGCAGTACAGTACAGGCGTTTGACTCCTTTACTGGTGTCCTGTGTATCCTGGCACAATGAATCATTTCTCTTGCTTTTAAAAGTGTAACACGATTAATGTGGTAATGACTACATCATTAGCATCATAAAAGCTAGGCCCAACATGTGTTAATGGCAGGTTCCATGTTATTTGCTTCACTTTCCGATGAGCAGGATAAAAAAAAATTAATGAATTTCCCAATGTAGTTCTAGCCTCTCCTGCTCTCACTTCATCAATGGGGAGTGGAAACACAGCTGAGAAAGAATGATTTCTCAGATTCCATTTGGGCCTTGTGCCGATCTGAGCAGGTGACGGCTCCAGAACCTGAACGATTCTCTTCTGCGCGCTCTCTGGAGAAACACACAGCAAGCGAAGATGGCACATTAAAACCCAAAAGCGATTCTGTTTATTCTCAAGCTCGTGTCCACGGGGGGCTGTGAGCTGTTTTCACAATAATTGCTTTTTCTGTTTCCTTTTTATAATGATTAATCAGTTACAAAGCAAAGAAGAGACCGTCTTCAGTACCAACCTAAAATGCTGATGTGTATTTCAGGCCTGGGGGCAACACTGTTACCTAATACCTCTGGGACTAGGGTTCGAATCTCTGCCCTGACTCTATGTGTTTGGAGTTTGCATGTTCTCCCCATATCCTTATGGAGTTTTATCCGTGTTCTATAGTTTCCCCCACAGTCTAAAAACATGCTGAGGTGAACTGTAGTTACCAAATCGTCCCTTGGCCCCCCATCCTTAATCCCTGTCTAGCACCCATAACTTCCAGGATATGCTTTGGACCCCTGCAACCCTGCATAGGACTAGCAAATAGAGAAAATGGATGGATGAATATTTCAAGCTTTTCCGCATAGTATGGCCCTGCAATGTGGGCTCCTGTAATTCTCCAGCTACAAGGAAAGCATGTACAAAAAGTTTCTCTTTGATTTCAAGTATAGAGGCAATTTTACTTCATCAAAGATCCAAAGTGACCACCTGGCATACCGGGCATTTTCTTGATGGGCTGATGGATTTGTGGGCTGGCAAAATTCATTGTGGTAGACTTCCCTCTCTCACTGCTTAGCAAAATTTATCCTGGGGGACTTCTTCCCATTTGGCAAAATTGGGGAGTGAAGGACCCCAAAGTTTTTTAAAGATTAAAGATTTTTAGTCCTTGTCTAGCCCTGCTTTAAGTAAGGGATAATGTACAGGCAGCTGGTAGTTATCGCAAAAATAAGCCCCAACAGTGTGATCATGACCCGACGTGAAGCGGAGGGTCTTGTATCACACTGAAGGGGCTTATTTCGCAATAACTACCAGCTGCCTGTACATTACCCTGCTTATTACACGGCTACTTGCTACATAAGGAAAAAAACTGGACATGAACATGAATTTGAAACATTTTATTGACATATTTGTTTTAAAATTAACATTTTTATTCTTCCGCGAAACGATATAGTACCACGTGACTAACATTCAAACGTTAGTAAGACAATTTATAACATCTACAAATGAAT
>JABFEA020000001.1:52869440-52894910 GCA_019775915.2 Cyphomyrus plagiostoma | reverse complement strand
ACATTGTAAATGTGGTCCCACATTTAGGGATTTTAAACATACAAGTAGTACCGGCTATGCGTTATTACTTTGGAGCGTTTATTATTTGAAAAGAACGAACCTGCAAATGTCTCAACTGACTAATCAGAATCAAGCATTCCAGAGAGCTGCGTAATAAGACATTTTTAACACCTTGTGAATGCTACCACCATTGACCATGCTATTTAGAAACCACTATTATAACCAAATGAATGCAGTTCTCCATGCCGATCCCTCTGCAATCGGCTTCAGCAGCATGAGCTGAGGTAGAATCTTGCTCATGGCATCGCCTTGGCAAAAACAGCATGGTGCTGTGATTTTAGGCGCAGGACATGTAAAGGCTTCTCACCAGGATAATGACACATCCTGCTCTTCTAGGGCTCTCCTGTAAACGTAGCTGAATTGCTAGCAGCTTATTCAGGCAGACAAGGGCACGTAGAAGAATGCAGAAGCTGCTTAAGTGTCATTGATCTGGAAAGAACTGATGGATCTATTAAAAAGATCAATAACCTTAACATATTAGACAGCTAAAGAGAAGCTTATTATGGCTTATAATGGGTTTACACATGAGGTGCCATTTGTGCTGCTGGAATAATTGCTCAAGTTCTCAACAGGGCCTGGAGGACATTTCTCCAAAAGAATGAGATTTTTTGGTCTTTCTCCCTTTTCTAGTGCTATAATGAACATACATGTTTCAGACCTTAACATCCAGTCCAACATGATTTCACTCCTGCTGGGAGGATGTAATCCAATGACATAGCAAATTATGCGGTTGCGGATTTTGTTGAAGACTGACATCTTAAGCTGTGGAAAAATGGTGCATCACTACCGTCTTTTAGCGACGTTGTGAATACGATTTTAAATCCATAAAAAGTCTCTAGCAGTAGGTACCAGATTTACAGTATTAGACATTTAATCAAAAGCTCTTTGCATTTTTAGGCGGCCTCTCATAAGTAACATTTGACTGAGTGGGATGGTGTTTGCTTTGGGATGTCTGCTTTGGATGCAGAGTGATTCTATTTACAGGAAGTAAACAGAAATCCAGAGGAACCGAGAGATTGGGAAAGCTAAGCTCTTAGCCACCCAAATAATGAGTGTGCCACTTTAGGGTGAGTATTTTCCTTACAAAGTTCTGAACATGGAACATCTCATTGTCCAGGTTGGAGAGATTAATGACACTTTTCCACTGCCATCAAAAACCAAACCATACCCAAGCCAAACTGCAAAGAGATGGTTTTTTATTGTAAAGTATGTGAGGTGTACCCAACCAGTATCCAGGCTGACATGGCTCTACTTACTATCAGGGCTGCAAGAATGTCTAAAGCCAGCTGGTTGCATCATCATCATCTGATTGGTCAAAATGTACAGAGACAAGAAAGAAAGAACTGGTGATCTGCCTTGATTTGCATGGATTAATAGTATCATACCTCACAATGTATTGATGCATTCTCCATAACTCAGACCTTGAAAATTTCCAGTCTCCTGCTTGAAAAAGTACTATAGAACAGCTGAATGAAACGCATTTCTCGTGCAGATTTATGCAAGCTAATGCTAATTCTGCTAGTGTTTCATGCCAATATAGCATGGTGATATTCACAGACATGCTAGCAGAAGTTAGCACATACTGTGTGAACAGTAAACAAGTGTCTCTTCAGTTCTATGTCACGGTTTCTCTCCAAACCTGCCAATGCCTTTAAGCCTAATTTATACTTCATTCTTCCATGTCTGCTTTCATGTGCTTTCGGGCAGCAGACGATCGTGCACAGGGCAGCTTGTGTTCACACTACTTTTGGCTGTGGATGTGGATGGTTGCAGTCAGTTAATGCATACAGCAGTAATATTCCACCAGACAAGGAAAAGCCAGATGTATTGCAAGAAATACAAATACAAGTAGTGTAGTGAAATGGGTGATTTTTTATCAACAATGAAGTTTTTAGTGCAGGAATGGGAGGTACTACCATAATATGGCATTCCAAAATTTATTGAAATCCTTTTGAGAAAATTAGCCACTCTGCGAATTTTATCGTCAAAATTTCAAAATGCCAGAAGAGTGCTGAATTTTTAAATAGAGTATACCTTTCTATAAAATCTGAACTGTATTAAAAATTAGATATGCGGAACCCTCTAACACCCCACATACAGCTGCTCACCATAACTACTACGAAAACAACAACTATTCCTATGCTATTTCGTCATTGATGGCTTATCTATGAAGTTCCACGCTGACACCAACTGGAAAAAAAATAATCCAATTTGCACAAACAAGCAAAGTTTCCGCAAGACATAAAAAAAAGGGCTACCTCTGCACTGACCACAGCTATCTGCAGCCAATCCCTGACAAAATTTCCGTCACGCCCCCTTGTCCACAAAGGTGAAGTATGAATTGCTCTTTACGGAGCCAACCCTTCTGCAGTGGAAAATTGAAGTGAGCTGGAACCGTGATTCAAGGTACTGGTTGGGTATTGTCACGCCCAGCTCCGTCCGATCCTAGTGTGTGCCACGCCCACCTTGTTACCTTGTGTTTATTCCTGATTGTTCTTGCCTGTATCCTGTTATTTGTAGTGTTTCCTCTGTATTTAGTCCGCGTCAGACTAAGTTTCCCCCAGATCTGTCATTGATGTTTGTTCGCCGTCTGCCCTGTTTTGCCAAATAAACCCCATGTGTATTTGCTCGCATGCTTTTTTGCTCGCCTGATCGACGAACGTAACAGGTATGGCCTGGTACCTGTATGCCAGTGAAAAAGAACCATAAGCTTCCCCTTCTCTGCACTGGAATAATAACACTGTAGCCAAAAATCTACTTATTGTACACTGCAGAGCGATTCTGTTTACAGGAAGTAAACAGAAATCCAGAGGAACCGAGTATAGCATAACAGATCCATTTCATTCAGCTGTTCTAAAGTACTTTTTCAAGCTCCTTGTATTTTTTAAACTGTATTCAAAAATTTTTAAGTATGTGTTATGTCTATGTCTCAATATGGCATGTTTCATATTTGTTGGTATTTCTTTGCATCATGCCGAAAGAGATCAAAATTTCATCTCATTGCATGTGTGACGGATCATATCGGTGCAGTTGGCCGTAAAGGTGCTTTGAAGTTTAGGTGAAAAGCATATTAAGCCTATCCGGATTTCAGTGGCATCACAGCAAGGACACATGAGGTGATTCCTGCACCCTCACTATGACCATTCTCATCATGACTGGATGAATTTGCTCGTCCTACCTAAGGGCTGCCTGAAGCGCCTTCTACTGCTGAGCTAATGTTGTACTTTTTGCTGCTTTGAATAATCATCTTATTAGGTTTTTGCTTTGTTATAAATTTCTGCTTAGCTCTTGCTCCTATACTGCTTACACTTGTACATGAGCATTCTTTGGAAGCTCAGCCAAGCCTCACTTATGCTTAATTGACTCCATCACAAGAATACGCTTGTAATGTGTTATTTGTGTCACTTGTACATCACTTTGGACAAAGCACCTGCTAAATAAAACAAATGTAAATATAAGTGTAAGTGAAACGTGTGCTTGAACAGGATGACAGGAGGGACAGGAGATAGTCTGTGATAGACAGTGATAAACTGGCTGGAGAGGAAGCTAATGCTGTCAGTGTGAGTTGATTACAGTACAAGGGGACTTCATTTCACACTGCCTTTCCTTATACCTTATCTGTGACTGTTAATCAGGCAAATGAGATGCTAGATTAAGATCTCCAAGGTAATTTACATGCTAAATGCTTATCGCTACAAGGTTGTATTTTTTTTATTTTGACCTCCGACTGTTACCGTGGGCCCATGCCCCGGTGCACCCTGGGGCTCTTGGGCATGCGAATGACATGAAGGTGACCTCCTGCAGTGTTCCTTCAGCCCCCCATAGGCCTTGCTGATCCACAGGCATAATTAAACAATACTCGAGCTATTAATAAGAGATGTGTGGGGAGCACTGTGCACCTTGGCCTTACCTGAAAGTGTTTCCCAATAACCTGAAAGGGCGTATTGAACGTCTGGCTGTCTGAGTCTCCTTTCATCAGTTCTGTGAGGTAGGGGGTGTGGGGGGGCACACTTGCTCTGGCTTCATTGAAAATGCTGCTGGCAAGCCTTGCTTCTGACAGGAGGTGATGCAGCTTCTGAATCATGCCCTGAAGAACTTGAAATGGTATCACTACTTATATTAATATTATGAAGATGATGCAGCAGCATAAGATTCTTGGACATCAGAGTCCCTCTCCACCTTTGAGAAACACCTCAAGACCTCAAGATCTGTTCCAGAAACACCCCTACTAGCTCACCCCATTCCATGTTTCTTGGATGTTCTTAATGTTGTGCTTTCTACTGATTTGAATACTTGTCTTATTAGGTTCTTGCTTTGTTTTGTTGATGTTGTGCAGGTCCGGCTCCAGTATTGCTTATATCTGTACCTGGGCGTTAATTGGAAGCTCAGACTAGCTGCACTTATGCCTAATTGACTCCTGGAAAGAATTATATTTGCAATGTGGTGTTTGCCTCATTTGTACAATATTTAACACGAGAGCATCAGCCAAATAAAATAAATGTAATGGACACAAACTTTGCATCTAGGAGTACCTCCTACTGCCCCTCGCCCCACCCTGCTGTCAGTCGTATGGACACAAAAAGCAGGTGGGGGGCGGCGACACCTCAGTGTTCTGAGAGGCTGCTAGATGGAGGACATCCGGCCCAACTTGGACGGCTTGGAATTAGATCTGCATGCGGTTGGGGGAGCGGTTGGGTGCTTGTGACCCTGGGCTGACTTTGGCAGCAGGTAATAGTGCAGGCATTGCTGCTTGTACTGCTGTGATGCTCCTCCATGCCCCCTACTTGTGCCCCTGGCCTCAAGGCTCCAGGCGATGGCGAATTCGTCTGCAGGTATTATTATTTTTAGCATTTAGCATTTGTCATATGTGTTGTGCTGAGCTGGGCCGTTCATCAGTGTCAGCGCTTCCTCCATTGCTCTCTCCGAAAGCCTCACTCCCTCACTCCCTCCCTCCTTACCCTCTTTTCATTTTCCTCATTCTGCTGTCCCGGTAGTGATGCCAACCTATCCCTAAGGATAGTGAAGTGGAGGCATTATGGGGTCACGGTGTGGCAGCAGGCTCTCAGTGAGGTCATCTTCTTGGGGTCCGTGCCCCCTAACAAACACACCAAATGCAAACGGGCGGCCAACCACCATAATTCCTTTTGTGTCTGCCGGGGGCACTACAGAAAAGGTCAGCATGGTTTTACTACTTTTAAATGATTTCATAAACAGCAGATATTTTTATTCTTGTTAACCACTGGATAGCTGAGTAAACAAATATAAATGAAAATATAAGTCAAATAAAATGCTCTTTTTCCTAAAATGGAAAAAGTATGTAACAGTGCATGTCTTACATCCAATTAACTGGTTGTGTGGTGATGGCCTGGTCAAATTCTAGGTTGTCCTTTAAATGCAGTTGTTAACTGCTTCATAGAGAGAAATATTTAATATCTTTTTTAGAAAGAGTGCCTTGAATTTTCTCTGCTGTTATGAGTGTTAGAGGAGGTTATTATGATGAATCAAACATGATTTTTTCTAGCTAATAAATGTTTCCAAATGAACATAGTGTAAATTTATTTGTTAGCAAAGAATATTGAGTGTACTTTTAGTAAATATTAAGGTAGTAACATGCAAATGTAGAAAATCTCAGTGTGTGCAAAAACTTTTGACTAGTAGTGTACATTGATGTTATGCAGTTACATTCATATGCAAATCAAATGTTTCTGGGTTTGGAAAATTCTGTATACCCTCTCTGGTAAGTAGTGGCACTGGCTTTCAGCATGATGGCCAGGTTTCATTAGACAGTTCTCAGGCTCCAGGAATGGCTGGGGGCAGAGGTCACAACAAGGTGAAGTCAGAGGACACTGGGCTTAATCTCCTGTCTATGACCTGCCTCATGGAAGCACTGCCCCATGGAATAAAAGGGTGCTTTATGGGAGCAAATCGATATGCTTTGATTGCTTCAAGAAGTTAACTTCATCCATCTAATTAAGGTGGAGTGAAAAAAGGACAAGAGGGGCTGAACTTCACAATAGGGAAGAGCCTATTTATAGGTGCTGGGGCTCTGCTATGTGCCATTGTATAGCAACCTAAGCCTGTCACCCTGGCTGAAATTCTTCCAGCATGAAAACCTTTCCATCTACCAAATAGCACTGGAGGCTTTGGAGCTGGAGGTATTGTCAGGTGGACCAGTGGGTTTCTGGCAATAGCATTTCAGTGTGGGGATGATCAGAAGGACACAGTTTACCCTTCAAAAGTCTGCCTAACCCCTGGATTACCTACAAACGCAGCAAGAAGTCTTTCAGGAAACTCAGTAAGCCATATCCAGCCTTAAAGCCTGAGCTGCCACCACTGTTTTGGATAAATAATTCATTATACGTTGTGATAATCTGACTTGAATAGGTGTGGCTCTGGAGGGGGTCACTTTCTGTAAAACATGGGGGGCCTTTGACTCCAGTCTACAATGTCTGGGACAGTTAGATAAAGAGATAAAAGAGAAGATTTGCCGTTGAAACATTTCCGATTGTGCGCAGCTATCTAAAAATGGGCTGCGACTGCAGAAGGCAAAAATGAGAGCAATGAGGCCCCCCCTTGAAGAGCTGCTGCTGCCGCTCAGGGCATCTCTGTGAGACTCATTTGCAGCGAGATTGCCTCCCACAGCCTGACCCACCCCACCCCTGTAATTCCATCCCCCAGGATTTACCAGAGAGGCTTCATCGCTTAGGCCTTAAACAAGGTGCCTGGATGAGGGTACCACGTACTTCAAAATTCAGGAACGCTTTTACTTTTAAAAATAGAAGCAATTCATGCTAGCAAGTGTCCCAGTGAATGGGCCATGTGGCGTGCAGCCTGAAGAGAGGTAATAAGACCGGGTAATAAGAGGAGCCAGCCAGCACCCGCACTCATCCACTCTCGTACCTCGCAGAACTTTGCCGGTTCATTTATTCACACCTTTTGTACTCAATGACGTCTTAAATGCTGTAATGTTCACATGGGGTCTCGGAAATTACATGAATTGACCTTTAAATTACACCTCAGCCAAACCCCCCATGACAAAGCTTTGTCTCATGTTCTGAGTGAAGTTGTAAAAGATATAATTTACTGCACAATGGAACAATACCACCAAATATTACCTAAATATCTGATACCATTTTTCTTGTCTCACGGATGACGCACGGATGAGTGTAGTTTTTAAGTAACTAAACAACGCTTCATCTTGATTAAGCCCTGAGGTAGGTGCTTAAATGTGTTTGCCCAGAATCTAGGAGGGAGTCTGTGATTCATAAAGTATGTACAGGTCATTTGTTTCTGGAAAACTCTGAGCACACAGGCAGAAGCAGCAGTGTGCTGAAGGTATGGAAGAAAAAGTCATAAAGTGGTCGGATGGGATCCTACTGATAACCTGCAGGAAGATGCCCCAAACCCTGCCAACCAGCTGTCCGAAGAAAGCAGAAAAAGCATGGGTGAAATGCAAGGAGGGATCCGCTAATTCAAAATGTCATACCACACTGGTACAAGAATGTCTTGAAAAAAGCCAGCTAGAAGTTTTGCCTTTCTCCTGTCGTTATCCACAAGAAGTAAAGGGCTATAACACTGTGACTTTTAATATATCCATCCATCCATCGATCGATCCATCCATCCATCTATCCATAACATCATTATATTCTCATGCTCAACATTTTGGTGCTGTTAACTGGATTTTTCTGAGATATTGTGAAAAAAAATTCTTCATCCATGATGTTCTGTACTTCGTGTTAGAAGAACAAACCCATTTATAAACTTGCAGCTTATGGCCAAAAAGGCTCACAGTTAACTGGTTATTAATTTAGACTGTAGTTGCTGTTGATGAATATCTGTTGATAAAACACTATATAGTGTCATGTGCTGATTGCCTCGCCATTTACTCATAATTCTTCGTGCTAAGTGGACAATCTTCTGGTATTAACTGCTTTTACTGCAAAGACAGGTACCGCAGAAGTCATTTTGTCAACAAGGCCAGAAACGATAGCTATTAGTCGTGGCCAAACCAAGCACTGGGTCCTGCTTGATCTTCATGTATCAAAGTATTTCTTGTTGCTGAAGAACACGATATGCACCAGTGCTGCAGGAAAACCCCGTAATCAATATTTTAAAGGGAACAGAAGAGCCTCCCAAAGCTCTGAGCACAATAAAGTAGAACACACACACCTTATTTGTACCATCAAACTGAATCCTGGAGGCGCATGGCAAAAACTATGAATAATTCTGGACTATTTAAGCCACAATCACAGCTCAACCTCCCTGGAATTGGATGTTCAGAGCAAAATCACCAGCATGAGGTGCTATGGGAAGTAACAAACGCACACATCAACCAACTAAAAGGCAAATGACAGGACGGTGTGAATATCTATTAATTTAGTTCATTGAGGTGGCTGCTTGCTTGCCCTGATGTTTACTGCGATGCTTGTGATGCGTTTTTTTAGAAAGATAACCAATAACTCTCAAACACAAACACGCACATGTTTATAGTTATAACTTTGCGGGGACTCTCCTTTCATTTCGATGGGGAAAACTAATCCCAACATGATGCCCTAAATCCCTACCCAGTCCTAACCATAAGTAACAAAACAAGGTACGAGACTTTTGGCATTTTTAGATTTTTGATTGTATTCACAGATCTTTGTGGGGACCTGAAAAATGGTCCCCACAACGTCAAAATAACAGGTTTTTATCACTTTGTGGGGGATATTTGGTCCCCATGATGTAATATAAACCTAATCCACAGACACACACACACACACACAAACAAATGAAGTAGCAGCCGGGGGATTGCACCCGGAATTGTATGATTTTTTAATTGCAGGATTTTATAACCCAGAAATATAACCACTCGAGACCACAACTTTGTGTGTGAGCAAGGCACGCACATCATCCATATATGGCTTCCTGCCATTTGGCACCATAAAAACGTGAGCAGAATGGAGCCTAGTTGTTCTCTTCTCTGTGCTCTTGGACTGGCCTGTGTTTGCTGAATACCACGAGAGAGTGCATTCCATTTGCCGCGTGATACGATTTTCGGATTCCGATAACCGAGTTGGACGTGTTCCATTTACCGCAGAAGTAGCAATACCATATGAAAAAGCAAGATTTTTTGCTTAGCTGGACAACTTGTTGGATTTAAGGTACCTCAGTTTAAATGGTCTTTATCTTAGTTCACTTACAATTAGCCCGAACTTCCTTAAATCCGACAAATAATCTGAATAATCATGAAATCCGATTCTAGCCCGGTTAATTGGTAGCCATTGTTAGCAATATCACTTGATAATACATTACGCACGGTGCCTCACGTATAAAACTCTGTAGCAGCACGTCTATAGATTAATTGGACGGTATAGTGCGTGCGACCGATTTACTGAGCCACAAATGAGAAGTAGTGCTTAAACAGGATAAAACTACAACTTTCCCTTCTGTTGATAAAGGGTGCAGCCATCTTGGATTCTGAACTCGGGATACTCTGTGCTGTCCGAGATATTTCTCGGCTCTCCGAGAAACGGGAGCACGCATGTCGTCACTTCCGGCTTCAAAACTTAGAATCCGACTCGGAATCCGAGGTCCGAAGGCAAACAGAACGCACTCATAGATACTTGATATTTGCAGGCAGAAGGAGGTTTATCATATTGTCCCAGGGAGACTGTTAAAGAATTCTGATAACAAGTGTCACCTGTGATTTCCATCACATAAATCACAGTCCCCAGAAGTGTTTAGTGCTCTACTTACTGGGAGGTGAAGCTAACACTGGATAAGACACTGGATAAAACAGAGCAGGGGTGAAGCAGCACAATTTTAAAACAGCAAAACAAACACAGGAGTTGAACTGTCTTAAAACAGAAAAGGAAAAACAGCACAAGTAATATATGAGGGCTGAAGTAGCTCCGTGTTACAGCTGTCACACCTACCTGACTGACTAGTTAGGTAATTGAACCTGCTCTGGACTAATGGCAATTAGAGCCCAACTGTATTTAAGCAGAGCATTGAGCAGTTATTACTGTATAGTCAATGCTGTTGTTTAGGGTTTCTGGTTAGCCGGCTTTGGGGTTCATGGTTGCAAATAGCCAGCTGTGCTGCAGGAGTCCTGTCTTTGGATTTTACTCTGTGCCCTGATTTTTGTGTGCTTGGCCCTATTAGGTTCCCTGGTTCTTGGCTTGTGAGTGTGCCTTCTGGTTCAGCTTATCCGGGAGCCGTCCATGTAGCAAATGGCCGAATTTCCCCGGTTGTCTGTTTCTAGCTGTGTTTTGGACTGTTGGTCTCTAGAGGCTGATGGGCAGATGACCTGTTGTGATAGATGTTTGGGCCAGGCTCAGGTGTTCTGTTGCAGACCTTGTCTATGAAGACCAATAAAAGGTTTTAACCGGCAAGCACAAGTCCTGACAAAAGAGGCATGGAAAACACAGAAGGCGTGTA
The DNA here is from genome assembly GCA_019775915.2 of Cyphomyrus plagiostoma. Lineage (NCBI taxonomy): Eukaryota > Metazoa > Chordata > Actinopteri > Osteoglossiformes > Mormyridae > Cyphomyrus > Cyphomyrus plagiostoma. The sequence goes on along the minus strand of JABFEA020000001.1, from coordinate 52,884,428 downwards.
GCAGCACTATGTAAACAAGGCATGACATTCAGCACAGCATAGTGATTCGATGTTTAAAGTGATTCTGTGTGTATAACGGGTTGACATCTTAATAGTGAAGCTGGCCTTTTACCCTCTGACAAAAAGGGCATAATAATACATCTTTATACAAAAAGGAAATTGTTGCCCACAAGTCGAGACAGACTGAGGAATTAATATATAGTCCCTAAGAAGATGTTATTCGAGCAGTTAATATTTATTAGCATTATATTTTTAAAATCTGCTTACCCGGGAGGTAAGAATGGCAGTATGGGTTTGATTTCTGATGAAACCTCTTCAGTTTTTCTTATAATCCCAGTAATAGAGTTAGAATTGTCTCATCAATTCACGGTGGGTTTGCTCGATGCTTATTCTTCAGGATTAACATTCTACACAGTAGAGACAACTAACTGATTTAGATTAACTTAAAGGCACATGTTTTGCAAAGCTAATCCCGGGGGTACCTTGGGCTGTGAAGTAATTAATTTTTTGTTTGCACTGAGAATTTTAATTGACCTTCAGGTAAAGGGTCCAGGACACAGCTATCTAGATTATAGTAGAGGAAGCCTGTCTGCTTTTATTGCACATAACATTATACGAGGATGAAGGAGGTCTGTGTTTAACCTGCCCCTTTACAGATCAGTCATTTTTATATAATTGTAAATTTGAAAATTACCCAAGTACAGTCTGCACAGCAGAGTAATGATCATTTGTAAGAGCTTGTTACATGCCTGTATGGCACGTACAGGTACTTTCTTTTTTGCTTTTGTTTTTTTTTTCTTTCCTTTTTCATTTTTCATTGGTACTGAAACAGGGTTTCTGGAGAACGAAATGGGCGTCTGGTGCTTGGACCAATCCCAGTGTGCTGTCACTTACGGGAGGGGTGGTGGGGGGACCTGCACTTCAGGGAGCCGTATCAGTACTCCAGTGGCGTTTGGTGTTTCTGCACCAATGCCCCAGTAGCTGTTAGGTGACCTGTGCGTGGTAATTGTAAGATCTGTTGCATGTAGACAGATTACTTGTAACCATTTATGGATTTCTTGGTTATCTCACCTTTATATTATTCTATTGCCCATGCAGAATATGAGGTGGGGTACATTATGAATAAGGTGGGTAGCTAGGTAGGTGTGCGCACACCTACATTTGCCCGTAGGATGATGTTTATTTAAAAACACTACATCACGAGGAGAGCACCATCCCTTGTATCTTCAGGTAGGTATAGTGTAGCAGTGTCTGTTCAGTGTCTAGGTACACTAGGTAGGGTCATTCTCCCTGCCCTGGCAAAGACCAATGCCCTGGGTGACTACTACCCAACAGAATACATATATCCTTTGTATATAGTTCTTTGGAACGTTAGAAGAGTAGACTCTGACCTGGCTGTGTTTGCATTATTCTGATTCAGTTGCTGCTGACCCACATCACATGTTTCTGTCACCTGACCTCGCCCAGGGGTTATAAGCCCAGGGGTTGATGCTATTATGTTGGAAGGAATGGAGATACACATATGTAATACAAGGAACATATAGCTGACTAATGCAACTATATGGGCATCATTCTGTGGATGGATGGATAGATAGACAGACAGACAATAATTGATACTTTTTGGGTCCCTGTGGGGAAATTGTATTTATGCCTCCCTGAACTTGCTCTTTGTGGAGTAAGCTGTCTGTGAAAGGCATCCACTTGTTGGGGTGCCCAGGGAACTGGTGGTTAAGGGCCTTGCTCATGGACCCGCAGACATGCTGAGGCTGAACTTGTGACCTTCTGATTACAGGTACACAGGCTTAGTCCACTGAGCCAAACGCTGCCCCCCATATTAGATAGATAGATAGATAGACAGTCAGTGCATTATGTAAGGTAAAGTGCACAAACATAATTATCAAACTGCCAGACATCTTGATTATCTTCCCACCACTTTTCCTGATAAGGATTTTGCGAACCTTCATACTAACCTGAACGTTAATTTGAGCTCCAATGCTAATACTATCTCTAACCACAACTCCAGCCCTAATGCAAATCTCTAGCTTCCACCCTAACCCTAAACCTACCTTCAACCCTAATGGCAACCCTTACTTTAACATTAGCTGCATCCCTACTGTTAACCACAACTCTACCTAATGCTCTACAATGCTAAACCCAACACTACCTGTAGCTCCAACCTCAATTTTCCACTATTCCATCGTCAGAACAGAATCCTACGTGCAACCATTAGTTTCCTCTCCAGTACCATGGCATGGACTTTCCCAGGGATGTTGATAATGGTAATCTCACTAAATCAATGCATCATAGTCTGTCCTTGCACAGGGAGTGTCCACCAAGAGAGATCGAGCCTCAGATGACATAACCCAGTGGATAATTTGCTCTCCCCTCCACCACACCACCGTCACAATCCTCAAAGTGGATTACTTCAACAGGGCTGTGTTTAGCCACATTACACATAGACTGTAGATTTCAATTGTTTGCAGAATAAGAAAGTTAAACAATATTTTACATCTCAGCTGTCTTTTATTAGAACTGATCCTCTTGAGTGTGAAAGTTATTCTCATTTTTGAACATCTAATTTTTGTGATTTTCAAGTAACACAGGACAATGTCTTATTAAAGCTATTGAGTCATTATGGATTCAGTAGTACAATTTCCTCAGCTATATTTGACACAGACACTGCCAGTGAGCAACTATGTATAGCAAAAACACACTTGTCATACTGCTCTCAAACTCCTCATTAGCTGACAAACATTTTTTTTGGGGATGTTTAGCCATAAGTTGGGATATAGCCTTTAGCTGTGAAACACATGATTGAGGGCAAGTTAAGGATTCCAACTGACAATCATTGCAGTCTGGAAGTGTCAAGAGTGCAAATCTGCCTCTTAAATGCTTTCATTAGTTAGGATGCTGCTACAGTATGTCAGTGTGAGTCAGTGATAAAGCACATCTCAGCTCTTCCCTTGGGAACAACTAGCTAAATCTAATTAAACTCAGCTGAATTGTCCCAAAAAACTGCTAATTTGTCTGGAATAAAGAAGCCATCTTAATGAATTGGAATATTGACATTGTAAGAAAAAATGCTTCAGGGTTTCTGTTGTGTTTACAGTAATTAATTTGTGTTAGCCAGACAGTTATAAGTAAACACAAGCCGTAATAATACCTTTAATTAAATACACATACCTCCGGTAGGTCCTCCTTGAGGTAATGAAGCAGGACCAGGTGGATTTTTCTACTTCTAAACAAACCTTGCTGCTGCTCCTCTGCACCCCGATGGAAGCATATAGTTTGGATAAATGTACTTTTTGTAAAATTTAGTTCCCTTGATGTTGATGGATGATCAAAAGGCTGCTCATTTATTTGCCATTGCTGTTATTTAGACTTGGCTACAAGAACAAAAAAATGCAATCTGTAACAAAAGGTCTTCCTAGGTCCAAGTAATATTACTCCCTAGATGTTTGAAAAGCATTGAAAAAAACCTTCTGTAAGAAAATAACATCACCAAACAGTAATATGTACTGTCAGGGCAATTTCTCATCAAGCAGGTGAGCAGGAGACATTTGCAGTTACCATGCAGAGGAATGGACAATGCACTTAGAGATGAAGAAAAAAAAGGAGTAGGGAATGAAAGAAACAGAAGAAGAAATGAAGCAAGAACTTGGGAATGAGGGTTCCACTCAGAGAAGTGGCAGGAAATGAGGGAACACTCATTGATGAGCTCCTTTCATTCTGTATTAAAGTTCTCCATGACTCTCCCTACCTCTGGAGGGGATACTTCCGGATGTCAAAATTTCCTAATTTGGGTTTTCACTGCATTGCCTTTCACTTTTGTCTTTGTGACAAACGGGGAGACTGCCGACATGCCATCTGTGCTCTATTAGGCCATCGGTGACAGTGTCACGGTTGATGAAGCTGGTAATACCAACATCCATTGCAAATGGCACGATCGCACAGGGTCTTTAGAGATTAGCAGTGATGGACTATCTCTCTTCTTCTCAGCATATGCTCTTCCTTGGGGCAAGCTTAAAGAAGTCAGGGAAACTAGATCTATTATTTTAAAGTGCAAATGTATGGGGGGTTTGGAATGAATTGAATCCAGTTGTTTACTATGTTCCCTGGAGCCAGTGGAATTTGCATCAAGTCTTGACTGTGGGAGACAAAGCATCTTTTCAAAGACAAGCATCCATCTACATGCATCCAGTGAGGGTCATTGTCTGTTTTGGGGCTTCCTTCATACAGGCTGTCATACTGGTGACGTTTCAAACACCTTTACTTGTTCAGTAAAAACTTTTGAGTTTTGATAGTCAAGTCCACAGTCTGGGCTCAGTCTTGTTATGCACTCAGGTGAATTTTTACTTGGTCTTGACTCAAACACTTGCAACAAATCATATGAGTACACAGAAGCTTTAGAACTGCCCCACATACTAATATTAGCTTCAATGTTTTCCAGCATTGTCCCACACAGTTAATTCCTGTCCTCATCATGTCTGCCAAGTCAGCAATTATCTACTTTGCATACATAACCCATGAGGAGCATCCAGTAAAAATAAACACATCGTGGAATTCAGATATTGTAAATCATCAATTATAGGGGTGTAACAGCACACAAAATCAGGATTTTCATGAGTCACAAAATTAGGAATAACAGAAACATGGATGAGTGACAATGATGGAGAAGAATATAATATGCATGGTTACACATTGTTCCGTAGAAACCGGATAGGCAAGAAGGGAGGTGTTGTTGCAGTATACATAAAAGAAAACTTGCAGGCAAGGGAACTCACTGATAAAAATAAAAGTACAGAAGCCGTATGGGTAAAACTACATGCTAAAAACTCAAATGGCCTAATTGCCAGTGTTTGTTATAGAGCACCTAATGTAGCAGCAGAGGAAAGCAGAATGTTCCGGATTATGAGTAACAAGCCCCTCCTTGGATTGCCACCTTATTGTGGTGGAGGGGTTTACATGCCTCGGTGACCCTGGGGGCTATGCTGTCAGTGGCAATAACCCCTGGTAGGGTGTCCCAAGGCAAAAAGGTCCCAGGGGAGGGGTCAGACAAAGAGCAATCCAAAAGAACCCTATGATAAAGTATCGAAACGAAGTACCGTTTCCCTCATGGAATGTCACCTCTCTGGTGGGGCAGAAGCCTGAGCTTGTGCGTGAGGTTGAGAGGTATCAACTAGATATAGTCGGGCTCACTTCAACACATAGCTTGGGTTCTGGAACAAATCTCCTGGAGAGGGGCTGGACGCTCTTTTCTTCTGCAATTGGGTGAGTGAGCGACTCTGGGCTGGGGCTTCTGGTGGCCCCACAGCTCAGTGCATAAACAATGGAGTGTACCCCTGTGAATGAGAGGGCTGTCTCCCTGCACCTTCGGGTCGGGGGTAGGTCTCTGACTGTCATCTGCGCTTATGCGCTGAATGACGGTTCAGAGCACTCAGCCTTCTTGGATTCCCTTAGCGGTATGCTGGTTGGCGTGCCACGAGAGGAGTCCATCGTTTTGATGGGGGACTGCAATGCTCACGTGGCCAATGACAGTGTGTCCTGGAAGGGGGTGATTGGGAGGAACGGCCTCCCTGATCTGAACCCGAGTGGTGTTCTGTTATTGGACTTCTGTGCAATGCATGGTCTGTCCATAACGAACACCATGTTTGAGCAAAAGGGTGTCCATAAGTGGACATGGTATGAACATGCCCAGAGCTACATGTCGATGATTGATTTCATAATCGTATCATCTGATCTGCGGCCTTCCATCTTGGACACTTGGGTAAAGAGAGGGGCAGAGCTGTCAACGGATCACCACCTGGTGATGAGTTGGCTCAGGTGGGGGGGGAGGAAGCCGGTAAGACGTGGTAGGCCCAAGTGCATAGTGAGGGTCTGCTGGGAACGTCTAGCATAGGCTCCTGTTCGCCGGAGCTTTAACTCGCACCTCCAGAAGAATTCTGACTGCATACTGGGGGAGGTTGGGGACATTGAGTCTGAATGGACACTGTTCTGGACCTCCATTGTGAAAGTGGCTGTACAGAGCTGTGGCTCCAGGGTGGTTGGTGCTAGTCATGGCGGTAAGCCCCGTACTCAATGGTAGACACCAGAAGTGAGGGGGGCCATCAAGCTGAAGAAGGAGACTTATCGGGAATTATTAGCCCGTGGGTCTCTGGAGGCAGCTGACGGATACCGGCAGGCCAGGCAGAACGCAGCTCTGCCGGTCGCAGAAGCAAAAACCCAGGCATGGGAGGAGTTCAGTGAGGCCATGGAAAGTGACTTTTGGTCGACTTCAAAAAGGTTCTGGCAAACCATCCGGAATATCAGGAGGGGAAAGCAGCTCCTGGGTCCTATATTTATAGTGGGGAGGGGGTGCTGTTGACCTCACCTGGGGACATCGTCTGGAGGTGGAAGGAATACTTTGAGGACCTACTCAACCCTGCCTCAGATACATCTATGCCCACTGCCTTTGAGACATCTGAGGGCACAGAGCCTGAGGGTGCTGGGGGGGCTTGCCAATCACTGGGGCTGAGGTGGCCAGGGTGGTTAAAGAGCTACGTGGTGGCCGGGCCCCGGGGTGGACGAGACCTGTCCAGAGTACCTGAAGGCTCTGGATGTTGTGGGGTTGTTGTGGCTGACACGCCTTCTCAACAGTGCGTGGAGGTCAGGGACAGTGCCACTGGATTGGCAGACCAGGGTGATGGTCCCCTTAATTAAGAAGGGGGACTGGAGGGTGTGTTCCAACTTCAGGGGGATCACACGTCTCATCCTTCCTGGGAATGTGTATTCCGGGGTACTGAAGAGAAGGGTGAGATTGATAGTCAAATCTCGGATTCAGGAAGAACAATGAGGTTTTTGTCCTGGCCATGGAACACTGGACCAGCTTTATACCCTTGCAAGGGTACTGGAGGTGGCCTGGGAGTCTGCCTATCCAGTCTACATGTGAAGAGCTCTTTTCCAAAATGGCATAAATCCATTATGATAGTTTTCAGGAAAATTAAATTTTTTACCTAGACCCACACATTTTGTTAATATTTAATTTATCCTGTTAAAATGCTTTGTTGGCTCAATCTGAACATGTTGAACAATGATTGTTAAATCAAACAACAGTATTGCTGATTATAAATTCAAAGTTTATTTTTTTCAAAACACTATAAATCCATCCATTTAGTTCCAAAAAGTTGATTGTTTATGTCTGTTATGTGTGAACATGCAACATATGACATCAAGGACTCATCATACAATAAATGAATATAAATCAAAATAAGTGCAAATGCATTAAATATTAAAAATAGTAACATAAAATAAATAGTACAATGATATAAATATTGGCAATTTCACGTTTCAATATTGTCCGCCACATAAAATAAAAAAGATTCTCGGCTTGACAGAAACCGATGGCAGCAGCCTTGTGTTGACATCCCACAGTAGGTATTAACATACCGCCTGAGTGACGAACCTAATTTTTTTTGTTGTTTTTTGTGGTTTTCTTTGTCCAGTCAATGTTTTCTACCACCAGCTTTAGGTCTTACTGGCTCATCAATTGATGCCATCAAAAGGGTTTAAAGCATTCATTTTGAAGAGGATACTAAACAAGATCGAAACAATACTATGGCCTCAGAGCACTGCCAAGTTTGATTAAGTTGCACGCTCACTGATTTCTGATTGTTCGAGAGTACATATCACGTTTTGACAGAAAATAGGTATTGCGCTTATTGCGGTTTGGAAAGAAACGGCATCTTGCAGTATATCTTAAACAAGGAAATATAGCTATTTGGCATGAAATGTTGATGGAGCAGTGAATAGGGTCAGTGCACAGCAAAATGGCACGAAAAACTCATTTTTTGAAAATTTGGGGTTTATCGCGTTTTGGAAAAGAACTCTTTTTGGTTTGTGGATTTGGAAAAGGGTTACAACCGGGTTCCCCGAGGTGCTCTGTGGGGGGTGCTTCAGGAGTATGCGGTCTGGGGTCCGCTGTTGCGGACGATTTGTTCCCTGTATGAACGGAGCAGAAGCTTGGTCCACATTGCCGGTAATAAGTCAGACGTGTTCCCAGTGCGGGTTGGGCTTCGCCAGGGCTGCCCTTTGTCATCGGTCCTGTTTATAATATTTATGGACAGGACTTCTAGGCACAGCCAGGGCGTTGAGGGTGTCCAGTTTGGTGACCTCAGGATTGCCTCACTGCTTTTTGCATACGATGTGGTCCTATTGGCTTCATCTGCTGGGGATCTCCAGCGTTCTCTGGGGCGGTTCACAACCGAGTGGCAAGCGGCGGGGATGAGGATTAGCACCTCCAAAATCCAAGCCCAAGACCATGGTCCTCAGCTGGAAACGGGGGTTTGCCCTCTATGGGTCAGGGAAGACGTATTGCCTCAAGCGGAGGAGTTTAAGTATCTCGGGGTCTTGTTCACGAGTGAGGGTGGGCAAGATCGGGGGTTGGATAGACGAATCTGAGCGGCGTCTACAGTTTTTCAGGCCCTTAACTGGTTCGTAGTGGCTAAGAAAGAACTGAGCCGAAAAGCAAAGCTCTTGATCTATTGGGCCATCTTCGTCTCTACTTTCATCTACGGTCATGAGCTATGGGTAATGACCAAAAGAATGAGATTGCGAATATAGGCGGCCGAAATGCGGTTTCTCCGCAGGTGAGAACTTTGGATATCCAGGAGGGTCTCAGAGTAGAACTACTGCTTCTTCACGTCGAAAGGAGCCAGTTGAGGTGGTTTGGACATCTGGTGCGGATGCCTCCTGAGCGGCTACCCGGAGAGGTTTTCCATGCATGTCCTACAGGGAGGAGGCCCCGGGGCAGACCCAGGAATCGCTGGAGGGATTATATCTCTCCGCTGGCCTGGGAACACCTCAGCGTCCTCCCCAAGGAGCTGGTAGAGGTAGCTGGGGAGAGGGAGGTCTAGGTATCTCTCCTGAAGCTACTACCCCCACAACCCGAACCCCGGATAAGCGGCAGATAATGGATAGATGGATGGTTATGGGTGATTTTAATTTACCTGGGATACAGTGGGACATAGTTTATGGTCAAGGGTGGAGTTGTGGGGTGGCCACCCTATGGTGAATCCTGGCCACCCCAATCAACACATAACAGTCATTGCTATTTTTGTATCCCATGTGGAACCTTTCCTGCACTGCAACATTTCTACCACTTTTGCTGCGCACACATGGGATACAAATGATTGGTGCGGTCATATTCTGAAAACTGTAGTCTGTAGCAGCGGTTTAGATGCTAATCATCAACAGATAACGAAAAGTAAGCTATAATATCAGAGGAGAGATTACATTTGTACACTTTTTATGTCCGTTGTCCCACCCGTGACTCTATGTGTGTATGAAATTGAATAGTTTAGGACCCATAGCAAGCTAACTCACAGGCAAGAATAGCTAAAAGTTAGTAGCTTTGCATGTGTATAAATCATATGATGTAATCTTCCACATTTACATTGTTCAGTAAGCTTTTATTCAGTTAAAACTTTTTGAAATTTAAAAAAGTTAAGTGTAGAGTCCAGGCGAGTAAAGACTCTTGACTTGAATGATTTTGTTAATTATTTTGCTGCAAACCACAACAATCGCAGAATGCAGCTGTTGTGAGGCCACGCACAGGGCACACAAGCTAGAAAGTGGTCAAGCTCATTTAAGATGATAGATGTTTTATAATCCTTGGCTGGGAAGAAAAAAAACGTTAAGAGATTTTGATGCAGAAGTTATTTTTGCATTTATATTGTGAAAAATATAATCAATAGTTGCTTACTATTCCCTTAGCCAAGCATCCACATATCATATGTATTGTTTTAATAAGTTTACATGTGTTTAAAGCACGTGGGAGGGGTAAGTCTTAAATTATATTAAAAAAATGTTTATTTACATGGTCTTTCTATATCACAGATTAATTTCTACCTATTGCTGATGGGTCTGGAACGCATCTTTCTTCCTGCATCACTGCTGACGCCGCACCGATCCGCCTGTCCATCTCCCGCTCCATCCTTCCCTCACTCATGAACAAGACCCCGAGATACTTAAACTCCTCCACTTGGGGAAGGACCCCCTCTCCGACTCAGAGAGAGCACTCCCTTTTCCGGCTGAGGACCATGGTCTTGGATTTGGAGGTGCTGATTTTCATCTCAGCCGTTTCACACTTGGCTGTGAACTGCTCCAGTGAGGGCCAAAGGTCACGGTCTGATGAGGCCAACAGAAACACATCATCTGCCAAAAGCAGAGACCTAATCCTGAGGTAACCATACCGGACACCCTGAACGCCCTGGCTGCACCTACCAATTCTGTCTGTAGGGGAACCGTCCACTGGCCCAATGGCGGAATTCAATTGGACAGCCGAAGGCTTGAAATGTGTGTGGATCCTTCAGAGCGCTTATGCAAAGTTACTTACCCGTGTTAAGTAAAGACTGAACTATATCTGACTCCAATTTAATTAAAGATAATCACTACAATGTAATGCAATGCCAGCCTAGATACCCGTCAGGACCCGGCGACCCATAACACCCCAGAGGCTCAGCTGACACGTGTCGAATCTGAGCTACTGCGGGCCACAGAGGTTAAGCCTATGTTTGCCATAACTCACCTCAGAGGCTGAGCCGGACTTTGCCGGTAGTCAGCGTGTGCACGCCTCAGAGGCTGGGCTGGACGTTGCCGTAACCCAGCATGTGTGTACTGAGGGAATAAATCCATAAGGCCTTAACTAACAATCGGAAGAATAAATCCATAAGGTCATAAATAACTGAAACAGGAAATGACCAGTGCGCCGGCAGGGCAGGGCGACCTGACCCAGACGGCTGGAAGACGGGGACAAATGACATAAGTGATACTTACCTAACTTTAGCCTAACAAAAGAGGAAGGTGTGAAATTGCAGATACAATAAGATGCTGTGGAGAGGAGGGCCATGTACTAACTAACTAACTAGAGCAAATGTCAAAACATGTTGGTGTCATGTAGATTGAAAAATACCAGGAGAGGGGGGAGATGCACAAAGGGGCTATAAAAGGGATAGATTCTTCCTGTACATGCTGAATGTATGTCAGACAGGTGCTCCCAGCTTGCAACCTGTTAGAGAATGAACCTGTGACGTGCAACTACTCCTCGTCTCAGTTGTGAATCTCTTCTCATCAACGGACCTGGCAGAGTATAACTCCAACAAGTACCTCAGAGGCTGGGCTGGATTTTTACCATAACCCAGCGTGTGCGCACCTCAGAGGCTGAGCCGGTACTCACCGTAACTCAACTTGGGCAGCTGCATCGGGTCTCGGAGAAACAGGGTCGAGTCAGAGGCTGCAAGAGAGCGTTAGAATAATCCCAGTCTCTGAGAAGAGGATAGAAACCCCAGCCTCTAAGTAGAGGATAGCAAAGTCAGACAAGAAGTAATAAAAACACAGTTTATTCACAATTAATATATATCATATCAATTTAACGAAATGTAATATTACAGTAATTTTAACATGTGGACACATGTCCTAAACTATATAATCCATTTAAAAGTATACAACAATTCCATCCCTCAGCTGGGTGGACACATCGTAACTGCAGAAAATATCTCATTACAGATGGAGATTCATACAGCACCATGTGGGAGCTCTGATTACAGAGTGACTCCCTCTCTGGAGCTCTTCCTTAAGTATTCCAAGCCAAGTGACAGACTATACCAAATATTGTGATTGATTATTTTAGGGCCTGCTTTGATCTTGTGTGTGTCCTGGAGAACTGTTGATCTTATCATTTTTCAGACTTTCAGCCAATCAAATTGCTTTAGGAGGAATGTGACAATTCCTTTGTTCTACCAGGTCATTAGATCCTCCACTTTGGTGGGTTTAGTCTTACATTCTATATCTTCCTTAGACCCAAGGAAAAAAGTGTCCTTCAATTTTAGGTTATTTGTCTTTGGAGGAAATAAGACAATTTAGATTTTTTCAAATTTATTGTTATTTTTAATTTCACAGCATGTCCTCTTTACTGTACAACAGGAATAAATAAGTTTCCTTACATCAGTGAAAAGATAGATGCAATATCTACAATGGACATAAATGAATGGGTGGGGTCTCAGCAGGTTACTCCTCTTATGTGAAAACATACCGCTTTAAGGTTGAGAGCATTGTGCCTGTGGTTCGAGCTGTGAAGTGCTGCACAGTCGTGAGTCAGCAAAGTGAACAGCAGCAGGCTGAGCACACCACCCTGGGAGGCTCCAGTGCTCAGTGTGTTGGTGTTGGAGATGCGGTTTCTGATCCGGACTCTCAGTCAAAAAGTCCAGGATCCAGCTGCAGAGAGAGATGTTCAGGCCCAGAAGGCTCAGCTTTCCAATCAGGTGTTGAGGAATGATTGTGTTGAATGCTGAACTGAAATCTATGAACAGCATTCGTACATATGTGTCCTTATTGTCCAGGTGGGTGGGGGCCAGAACGTGGTGGCGATGGCATCATCTGTTGACTGGTTGGGGCAATAGGAAAATTGCAGTGGGTCCAGTGAGGGGAGCAGCAGGCATTCCATGTCCCAAAAGGCAGTTATGTCAGCCAGGGATCAGTCCGCCAGAGCCTCCCCGAACCCCTGATATTCCCCTTGCGGGGGACGGTCCCGAGTAACTCTTTCAAGCCACCAGGCACTCAGCAATGGACCCCTCCCCCAGGCCTGGCTCCAGAATGGGGCCCCGGTGACCATAGTCTCGGCGAGGGAAATGACACCTTGCAATGTTTACTTTTCATCAGGGGTTTTTCTGCTCTGGGCACAGCTGCACATTGTAATATGTTTAACACCTTTACTGTTTAGGAGAGTTGTACACTTGATGCTTCACATGTGTAGAAATTTCAGGAGAGCCCTAAAGACTCTTATTGTTCACGAGTCCCTGTCAAGGAGTTGGAGTCGAGTCTTGAGTCTCAATAAATAATGAGTTGCAAGCCATGTCAGAAGTCAATTAAGAATGACTCAAGTTACAAACGTGCACCCAACTCTGCACAAAATTCATGGTTCAGTACAAACCTTGGTTTTGGGTTCATGGTTCTCTGCAATTTCAGTACAGCGGGGAAATCTGAATTTGTTTTTGAAAGTATTTATTAATAAAATTGGAAACACAAACACAATTAGGAACAACAACTGCAATCCAAGGACAATGCATCTGTCAACCTGTCTGAATCACTAAACCTAAGATGCTTATTTGCACATTGTAAAATAAATAAAAAATCAAAAAAATGATTGCATCATAATGAACTAAATCCCATCTAAATCCTGTGTTTTCTAATATCGAGTATGGTTGCAAATCTGTAGTGAATTTTCAGCCCAATCTAAATTTCCTGGAAAATGCCACTGGGAGACTATCATTCAGTGGCTGCTTCTGCCTTGCTCTGGCTGTACACACACTCGGATGATGTCAGCAACATATCTATATAATACAGCCGACAGACAGTCTTGGACTGTCAACTACTTTCTCTGCAGTCCTGATGTAATTAATTTGGAAAAACAAAACTGCTGATTACGACGGACCAATTTAGGTTCTGCCTGTGTCACCAATGTATTCATTCATTTTGTTGTACGTACCAAACTAAAAATGATGTACACATGGCAAGAGAAAAAGACATGCACCATTACAGCACTGATTACCGTATGTGTAGTTTTTTTAATTATTTTTTTTTAACAATTTTAAATTAAAAATCCTTTGAAAGAAACTTAGTATTGTTTTATGCATAATATTTGGTTCCAGAACCAATTGTAAATGAGATTCATGGACTACAACTGAACTGTGTTTTTTTCCAGACTCAGACTAGGCAACTCAGACTCGGCTACCTAGCTCAGACTCGGCTACCTAACTCAGACTCTGCTACCTAGCTCAGACTCGGCTACCTAGCTCAGACTCGGCTACCTAACTCAGACTCGGCTACCTAGCTCAGACTCGGTAGTGACATGGACTTAAAAGATCTTTAACGTTAGTTAAAGATCTTAAAGGTCATGCCTTGAACTCAACTAACGTGGACACATCACTGGCATAAACCTTTATATATTATTATACACCAGTATGTTGCTCTATGATTTAGCCTTTATTTAGAAATGTTCTCATTAAGCTAAATTCCACAATATAATGATGTTTTTTAATAGAATATAACATTAACATTAGGTTCCTATGTGTTTATTATTATATGCATCTTTCAAAACCTGCCCACACGGTGATAGTTCCATCATTTGTGCGTATGTCTGTGTATCTATCTGTACTTTGGTATATTTTAGTCATCTTCTGTTTAATTGGTTCTGGTTGTTTTTCTACTGCCTAACTGGCTGATTTTCTCACATCTTTTGTTTTCTAAGCAGTTTTTCTATTAGGGTTGAAGGGTACCATAGTTTCTGTTTATTTTTAGGTGCTGTAATTCTTCTTTTATGTTATTTGTGACATTGGCCCTTTTGGTAAAGTCTGGGGTGTGGAGGCTGGATAGTCTAATGACTTTTTATTCAGTGACACAGCAGACTCACAGGACAGTGTGATAAGCCATTACATTTCTGTCCTCCAAACAAAAGCCACCTCATTTTCTGAGTGGCCAGATCAAAAGGTTACCCTTATAAGCTATAGTGCTGGCTGCAGACTGATTTTGGGCCAATAGTACAATTGTGGGTGCCATCCTTTCTGGGATAGGCTGCTTGCTATTACAATGTGGGTTAAAATCCCACAGGGGCCACATTGTAGGGCAGGAAGCCACAGAATAAGACATTTTTTACCCTTGTTTCATCCAGGAATTCTACGACTACGAAACATTAACGTGTTTAGCTGACATGTTTATCCAATGTGACATACATCTCAGAAATCAGGGCCAGCCAGTTCTTGGAGCAGTTGGGGGTTAAGGGCCCAACTGAAATCACTCTACCAACCATGGGATTTGAACCAGCAACATTCCAGTCACAGTCCTAAGTTTCTGAACCACACACCACCCTATATATATATACTGTGTTGCCCTTAAGGCAATTAATAATTTAATAAATAAGTTTTAAATGGTTAAAAAGAGGTACTCATATGGTTAAAA
>JABFEA020000001.1:52856066-52866830 GCA_019775915.2 Cyphomyrus plagiostoma | reverse complement strand
AAAGCAGCTAGCAGCTGGCGTTGGTGTCATGCTGTGATAGGTGAGTTATGGCCTTTTCTCTCTCTTTGAGGGTGATGGTTACTGGATGGATTTTGTGCTTTCAGCATATTTCTCTGATAGTTTTGGGAGCATAAAATAGCTAGATGATCTAAAACTGAAACAAGGCCATCAGCTTCCGTCATCCCGGCTTCTGTGCTTATAAATCCTACCATTAATTACTACCCTTTGCCAGATTCATGTCTCACTTTCCGCAAAATTAGCCCTGCAGAAGGTGACTTCACACAGCCTTACGTCACCGCTTTTACCCTGTGTTTGGTTGCTTTAATTACACCTAAAGTATTAATTAGGTAATCTATCTAATTAGCCATTAAGAGACTTTAAGCACAGGCCATCTTGGTATGTCCTCCATCCAGCCATTTTCCAAACCTCTTATTCTACTTGGTCGTGGGGGGTCTGGAGCCTATCCCAGAAGCAACGGGCATGAGGCAGGGAACAACCCTGGATGGGGCTCAGCCCATCGCAGGGCACACTCACACCTACAGGTAATTTGGCAAAACCAATCAGCCTCAGCATGTTTTTGGACTGTGGGGGGAAACTGGAGCACCCGGAGGAAACCCCACGACGATACGGGGAGAACATGCAAACTCCACACACATGTAGCACAGGCGGAGACCAGTACCCAGGTCCCAGAGATGTGAGGCAACAGTGCCAACCACTGCACCACCATGCCACCCTTGGTATGTCCTTTGTTTACTTTTTGTTTTTTTTATTGCAGTAAACTTTTTTTCTGTTATTGTTTTTTCCCTTTAGATACATTTAAAAACAAAAAAGCACGGTTAATTTTAACCATTTCAGTGCCTGATACGCAGTGATTAATGTCACATGCCACGCAGAACACCCTAATCTAATTACGCTGAACTTGTTAGCTGTTAAGCACCGGAAATAAGCCGTAATTAACTTGGGATGAAGTGTGGGCATGGGCGGGTGTGCCAGTCTGCCGGTTAACTAGCACTTTCTTCCTTCACGGAACATTAGGGCAGAGACAGTGATAGATTTAGCTGGTGGTTCTCCACCATGTAACCATCAGGAAGAAGATCTCAGGGCTGAGGGAGACAGGAAAATAAATACATAGAGAGCACAGAAGAGGCCATGTGCTGCTCATTTTATAGTGAGACATACACATGCTGGTCCCCCAGTTTACATCAATCTTCTAACTGTTTATCCAGTACAGGATTGAGAGTAGTGCCAGTCATTAAGCAGCATGGGAGGCTGCCTAGGGTGCCATTTTCTATAAGAGTGCCAACTTAGCAAGCTGCCAGCACCCAACACCCGGTTTGAGAAGCATGTGGATCAACCTGTTGCCATCTGAGACAAAGTGAAATTTGGCAGTGAAATGTGCCGAGTATTAGAAGTGGAAGAGCCTGATCAGTATCAGCTATGGAGCATGGATGAGTCTTCCTCTTTACATGTATGTTAGCCTGCCAAGAGGCAGGGTTGTAACCCATCACCAAGCATGCAATCCCTGCTTTTTCCAACAGTGACACATGTTTATATGAATAGCAATAAAAATGTTATACTTAAATATAGTCCATCTTGGAACAGCTAATGTAGTTTGTGGGTTTAAGATACATTACGCTAAAAATGCATCTCGGTATGTAATTTGTCCAAAAACCCAAAAAGCCACATTACTCTGAGATTAAATTAGCCATCTCCTTGATGGCAACACTGGTGACTCATATGGGGCATATGAGTGCCCTCTCCCCAAATTCCTTTTCCTAATTTAAGATGAACAATATTGTTAAACAGCAGGAACCAGTGCGGACTGTCCTCCTCACATGTCTTTTAATCAGAGGGTTCAGCCCCAGTGGCATAGCCCCATACAGTCCATGGCGGGGGGGAGGAAGCGATTTCACACCACCGGGAGACACGGAAGGGAAGTGCCATCGCTCCAAACATGGGCTGAAAATGAGCTGTCACCCCAACTCTCACCTGGTTCCTGAAACTGTTAATGAACTGCTGACTGGCATGTCAAGCATCCGGACAGGAGGGCCAACTGCACCAGAAAACATTGGCTGTTACAGTGTATTGTGGGAGTTTTGGCTTCAACCCAGGTCTGTAATAATAATGATGATGATATTAATAATAGACACTCACATTGTTTATTCTAACACTCGGTTTGGAATGGACAGCTGCATCTCAAGCTGCTGAGCATCTTCATTTCGGAGACACCCAACATTACTCCCATGTGCATTACTGTATCATGTGACCTGCAGAGTGCCTCGTCGTATTGTCAGAGCTGAACCATGATGTGCCTGCATTGATTCCCCAGTTCTTCTGAGCTACGCCAGTGAGAGTCCCATAGTACTTACTTTGTTATTCTATATAGATCCTGCTCATTAACTGCTGTGCTATCATTTCTCATGGTGTCAACAGTCATGGAACACCCAGTGTTAAAAAAATTGTGCATTCTTTCTGCTATTTGGCTTTTCAGCTCCCTAGATGAACCCAGAAACCAGCAGATCTGGTGAATAATGGTAATTATCACTTCAGATGACCTGCCAAGATGAAGCCACACACCTCTGGAAAAGAATTCACTAATCTCTTAAGCAATGGTTTCTTCTTTAAAACGGTGTGCTCAACAGGTTATGATTTCCTGACTTGAGGTGTGTCAGTTACTGGGATTTTCTTCATTGTCCTTCTGAATTTTCAACCTCCATAACTTAGCAGCGGACAAGACAGTTGTGGAGTGTCTGAGTGTGGGACAGTGGGATGAATTTCCAAACACGGGTGAAGTTTGGTCAAGTAAACCCCTCAACCTCTCTATCTGCAGTGAGTAAAACCCACTACCCACATACTGAAGTAAATATTTACTGCTTCATTTACTGTTCATTTACTCTTACTTTTATTTCACCATTTAATACTGTGCTGCAAGATTTATAATCTTTCAGTATAGTCCTGCCAGTATGTAAAATAATATTTTCATCAGGTTGATTTTTGGATCAGAGCTATTTTGCTCACCTTGATCTGAGCTGGATGTCTACTGAGAGAGTAGTTTACACATTCAGAAAATAACTGTTATTTTGATCTTGGTATCAATACCTGCTACCTGTACTCCCTCTGCTCTCTGTTAGTCGATCGGATCAATTTGTTAGAATAACTGAGAAGTGTGTGTACAAACAGCACCGTGAACAGGTTCCCTTGGCATTCCAACTGGAGACTGAGTACAAACAGCGCTAGGAACAGGCTCCCTCAGCATTCCTGCGGGAAACTAGAAATACTAAAATCTCAAAATAAAGCCTTTGGTTGATCCTTGATTCTGTCCCATTTAAATCCGCCTAAAGAAACCCACGAGACCACTTGCAAAACTTACAACTATTTCCTTAAAGTAAACTGAAATGGCAAAATAAAAACAGTTCTTCCAATATGCACAAAGGTTTCCATGTGTCAAAGAGGTACTTCATAATTGTACTGTCAAACACGACCAGGACAGGGAATTCCAGGCAATCAGGTTTATAAAGGGCAAAACAGCGAAAAGTCGGAAGCCATTGCGGAGTCTCAACCAGAAGCCATCAGCCTGAAACACTAGATGTCGAATCATGTCCCAAAATCATGGTCATTAAGGGATGAGCCGAGGGTAAGGTGGTGGGACGTTAGTCAGGCGAATGAACAGGTATCCACAAGGAGCTTCACAGGGAGGGCCGAAAGGAAGGTGGGCAGGCAGGAGGTATGGGAAGGGCCTTTGAAGACCTGAAGAAGCACTTTTGCTCTGCTCCCATCTTGAAACAACCAGAACCCAAGCTCCCTTTCCAGGTTGAGATAGATGCCTTTAAGATGGGCATAGCAGTAGTTCTAACCCAAAAGGACCCCCTGATTGGTAAGGCCCATCCATGTGCTTTTTTGTCAAAGAAACTAACAGATGCTGAACATAACTATGATGTGGGGAATAGAGAACTACTTGCCATCAAGGTAGCCCTAGAGCAGGGGTGGCCAATCTTATCCCCAAAGGGCCGGTGTGTATGTGGGTTTTCGTCACAACTCCTTAGATCACTAATTACAGAACTGATTTGCTGTAGAGTCTTCACACCTGGGTTTGAACAGCTGACTTACAGGTTATCCCAAAAACCTACATACACACCGGCCCTTTGCGGATAAAACTGGCCACCCCTCATGGTTCGAATTACGGGGGGTACTGTACCCCCCCGATTAAGACCCAGACCCTCCCAAAGAGACAAAAATAGCAGTTTGGGGGGGTACTACGATTTTTTGTTTGTTGTAAAATAAAAAAAGATATCTTCACCTTATCAGAAAAGTTTATGTAAAACGATTTCATACACCCCTAATGTGGACCGTACTGTTTTAACCACCTTGGCGCTAAAGGCAGGTTAATCAGTTGCTTGGGTCATTGATTCTACTTGAGTGACCTGCTCATTGTGCTCGTCGTACATTGGTAACTGTAAGTAGGCTGTTGAAAATTTATTTTACAACCTTCATTTATTTGTTTAATTGTTTCATCTACTAATGCAAGCTGACGTTTTTATAAGTTGAATTACTTACAATTGTCCTTCTTAGGCCGGTAAAGTAAACGTTAGTTACGTTAACTAGCAAGATAATTTAAGTTCTCTATTTAAACCAGGTTTATTTGGTGAGGTAAAATCGATCATGGTCATTTTCCAAGGCTGTTGAAATGTATAAGCTTGTTACTTTTACTAGTATACTTCTAGGATAATTCGTGGGAGTTATCAAAACCAAATTCTTTTGGATAGGGATAAGGATAACAAGATCTTCTGTATTGATTCTCATTTTGTCACATGTCCAGACCATAACCGTGTGTTCCATACATATTAGCAAACACACCTAGCGCATCTTGCACTCTTAACATTCATTCTGGTGGCGACTATTCGTATTTACGTGGTAGCGGACCATAATGGTCATACAGTGGCGGTTGGTGAAAAACACTCATGGTGGGGCTGATGAACCGATTGATATCCCTTCCTAGTCCAGTATAAGCATTCAAATGAACAGTCAGAAAATGACAACAGTTTCACAATCATACTTTAATTTCCTTCTCAAAATCAGCAGTTTCACAGATAAAGTAAATTAACAATTTACAGATACAGCTATTTCGGGCTTGTCGGGTCCTAGCTCCTTAACGTGGATTTTTTCCACCATCGTCCTTCTTGCAAAAGGGTAATTCAATAACAATCTCACCGAATTTGGTGGAAGCTGCCCCTCAACTGTCGTGATCGCCATCATCTCTCTCTGACTGACTGACTTGAGAGCAATTCAAAACTTTCCTTTTTTTTGTAGCAGAGGCGAAGTTTCCAGCGCCGCACAACCATTTAATTCGGCAATACCGATAGGCCAAATTTTTATTATTTTTGCTTAGCAATTGGCTATTTTGCTGCACTTCTGGGGTGCTTTGATGAGTGCCCAAGAAGAGAAATGATGGAAATGTTGTTTAAATAATTCAGATTGCATGTAGGCACACACTATTAAGTAAAACTGACATTGATTAAATTAAATTTATTTATTTATTTATATTCCCCTATGGGCCAGTCACCCCTAAACTGTGGTCATATACTGTAAGTGTTATGAAGGCAGTACCCCCCAGTTATGGAGGGGTAATTCGCACTGTGCCACCCCTGCCCTAGAGGAAGAGAGGCATGTCCTGACTGAACCCCTGCCACCTCAGCCTCTTCTCACCATGCTTCAAGAAATCAGTTAGAGGGGCAACCAAAGTACTAAATCCCTGAATAAACCATCGATAAAATATTACAAAGCCTAGAAACCTCTGAAGGTCCTTTACTGTTGCTGGCCGTGGCCAGTCCCGTATTGCTGCTACTTTTTCCTCATCCAAAGTAACTCCTCCTGGAGTAATTATGTACCATAGGAATTTAACTGTGGAACAATGGAATTCACATTTCTCACCTTTGACAGAGTCAGTTATCAGCCAGCTTATGAAGTACCTATCTTAAGTGGTCGATGTATTGTTCTTCTGTTTTTGAGTTAATCAGGATGTCATCAATATAGGCAAGCACAAAGCGATACAGCATGTCGAGGAACGCAGTCTTCCACTTGTCCCCTTCTCTTATTTGAATCAGATTATAGGCGCTTATTAAATCCAGTTTAAATATACGGGTGGATCGAAGCTGTTCTAAGGTGGAGGGAATCAGCGGCAGGGGGTCTCGATGTTTCTTGGAAATGGCCGAAGTCTCAGGGTCGAAGTCTCCTATCCTTCTTCTCGACAAAAAAGAACCTGGATGCGACAGGTGAGGTGGAGGGACGGATGATGCCTTGTTTCAAGGATTCCTGGACATAATTCTTCATGGCATCCTCCTCAGGTCTTGAAAGGGAGAAAAGGCGTCCATGGGGTAGGACGTCCTTTCAATGAGTCAGAGAAGCGATGAAGGGGCAGCCCGTAAGAATTTTGCTAAACACTCTATGAAAATCATGGTAACAGTTTAGAAAGCAGTCAGGGGAACAGGCCTGGATCTCACCTTTCCTCCAGTCGATCATGGGATTGTGTTATCTTAACCATGGAAATCAGTATTACTTTATCTCTCAGAGAGAGGAGAACCAGGAACAGCATGGTCTGAATGGAGAATCCCTACCTTGAGAGTCAGGGGGATGGTGCGGTGGGTTACCAGGTCCACTGAGAGAGGTTTTCCGTCGACTCCTTTCACCAGGAGGCTGGAGCAATATCTCCAAGGGAACGTGGTGCTGCTGGGTGAAGACTGCATCCCCAAAACTTCAGTCAAGTAGGCCTTGATCCTTCACCCATACTGCACCCCTAAAAGTGACAGGTACAACCATCTGCAGTTTAGTTACATCCGGAGGGATTAGTGATTTTACCTGTGTTCCTTCACGTGGATCCCGCGAGGTGGGATTTGGGCAGAGATGCATAAAATGTCTTACTTCACCGTAGTAAATGCATAAGCCCTGCCTTCAGCATCTTTTGCATTCTTCCAGTATAAGGGGCATGCATCCAAGAACCATTGGTCTGGATCCGACACCCTATTCATCTAAGGTTCTGGTAGCTCCCCAATTCTGCCCATTATTCCAGTTGGACAGCATGGCGATAAACTGTTTGTAAGAAGTCGGTCATCCAATCCAACCCGGCTGCTAGTGTGCAGAACTCCAGAATGAAGTTAGATGCCAATCGGTTTCCCTCATAAGTTTAGGAGTTAGTGCCACCGCTGGATGATTAAACACCTCCTTGAATGCAGTCTAAATCTCACGAGAAGAGAGGAGGAGCGTTGTTGTGCGGTTTGGCCCAAGATAAAACAATCGGTCGTCTGTCAGAAACTAATATAATTTGCTTCATTTAGCACCACAAGACGCAGCTGCCATAACTGACATAACTGAGTGTGTGGTAATTACACTGGTACAATTAAGAAAAGAAATGACTAAGGAGAAAAAAAGCAGGCTTAGTTTAAGTAACTTCACAGCACTTCGAACTGGGAGTAGTACATAATGGTAACATTAAAGTAATGTCACCTTTGACTGTAAAATTGATGGCCATGCAAACCCTGTATTTAACGTCGCTCCTTCTGAAGCACATTAGGCATCAATGGTCTCTGCAAAATAAAATATTTTAAAGTTGAAGGACTCCATCATTATCCGGTTAAATCTTCTCTTTCCTCTCGCTGTCGACATTATCATCAAAAATCAACAGACGATGAAATCTTAGCGGAAATTACCGGAAGTTATATTTTCGGTAGGTGTAACATTTTCGATAGTGACACCCCTACCTATATAGCTCAATTAAGACCGTTGCAAAATTCTTCTTCTTCTTCATTAGTATAGGTAGCAAATACTGTCATCTATTGTTTCTGAGTATGTTGACGGGTCCCGTACTGATCCATTATCTGGTATCTATTTATTTTGACTTGCTGTACAGGGTAACCAATCAGATGTTGACGACCTGCAGTGACAGATAAAATTAATTCATGATGTGACATAAAGCCCAAATATTGGTGCATATTCAATTAGATAGTTGTACTATTTTTAAGACTAATATAACACTAAAATTTCTCATTTCAAGAATCTTAAGAAAAGATTATTTCAAATTTTTTGTGTTTGTGTGTCTGTCTGTTTTTGAAAATTCAATTAAGAAAAATTTCTGTGAACATAAACACTTGGCTAAAAAGTGTTTTAATTATGATTTATTTCGTATTGAAAAAAGATTTGCAAATGTTGTATCAACAACAAACTCATTCAACATTTGTATTCAGAGAATTTTATGTATGTAGCACAATCACTTCTATTCCACAAACCGGAAATCTGGATTACGACTATGTGCAAAATTAATGTGGCTCAATAAAGATATGAGAGTAAGAGCCACAAATACGTAACAAATGACGCAGCGCCAAATCATTTTTCTCCGCTGAAATTATATTTCGTACCTCCGATAAAACAGCAGAAATACTGAGTATAAAATCGATGACAAATGTCTCTTTTAATCAGTTTTCAGTTGAATCCTGAAAACTAATATTACACACCAAACCAAACAGTGAAACACAGGAAATTAGAAAATGCTCACCATTGCGCAACAATGCTTTGACCTTGTTACGCATTAACGTTAGACGCATGCGCAATCAGCGCGCCCTAGGGACGTTAGGAGACGAAAGCACTTCCTCCCGTCAGTTTCTCACCATGGATGGGCTCGACGAGGTTGCGATTTCCACTCTAACAGGTTATTGATGTCTGAAATCACTTATTCTTATGGTCATTCTTGTATTTGAATGTGATTTTTAAATGGAATGCTTTCTACCGAGAAAAAAAACAAAAACATGTCCTTGTAATCGAATGAAATTAAGTGCCACTGTTTTACAACATTTTTTACAGCACTTAAAGATCCTTGTGTTACAACATGCACAAAGAATGTTTTTATGTAAATGTAGATACACTAGTATTGCATAATGGAACAAATGTAGTTGTACTGCTGTTGTACATGCATGTTATTAAATGCATTAAAACTCTTTTTTGCTTTTTCATAATACCTTATGTTTGTACTGATGCTAACAAAAAGAACCTTGTCAAGTGTTAAAGGATCTTTTATCATTATTGCCTGTTTGTTTTACTACATTCAGCCATTTCATATTTCAATAAAGTTCATTAGTTAACATGTACTAATTTTTCTTGATGTTAATTTCAACATTTTGTAATGCATTATTAAAATCAAAAATTGTGTTTGTTAACATTAGTTAATGCACTGTGAAATAACATGAACAAACAATGAACAGTTGTATTTTTATTAAGTAACATGAACATATTAGGTCTATGTTAGAAAAAAGAAAATTCTTTTTGGATAAACTGTTTTAATTAGCTATATTGACATGGATATAATATACATTTCAATATCTGAAGTCTTCTCCACACAAAGTACACCTAAACTATACTGACTGATGTATTTACATGTGTTCTAATTAAGCTGCTAACATTGGGGAAGACATTTTGCCAACTAGAGGATATCCGAGATCTCTTTCCTGGTCCTGAGCACTGCCTGCGGCGCAAAGCCATTTGGCTTTTGACTCATGAGGAAGAACAGGTCATTAACTTCAAACACTTGTATTTTGAATATTTTTAACTTATTAGCGGGCATAATTTCACTACAGATAATGTGTATGTAAGTTGGTGTAGTTGAACAATAACACGCACACATACATGTGAGACACTGTGAATAAAACGATAAATTATTTTGATTTGATTCTTGTATTTTATTGTGTTTTAGGGGCATATCATTCCTGTTGAAGTCCAAGGTCAACTGGACAAACCTCATTTACTTTCTACCCTTATGTTGTTTCAAACCTTTGTTCTGTTGTATACAGAAAAAGATATTGTTGGAGAATGTTAGTAACTGTTGATGGTAGCTATTGACATTCACAATACTTTTATTTTTTATATTTTTCCTGCTATGGAAGTCAATGGCTACCGTCAACTCTCTGGCTACCAACATTTTTCAAAATATCATCTTCTTTACTCAGCAGAACAAAGACACTCATACAGGATTGGAAGAACATAAAGGTGAGTATGATTTTTTTTTATTTTTTAGGTTGCTATCATTTTAAAGCAGTAAATTGATTCAGCAATTTCTGTTTGAAGCTTAAATGCCTGCTGTTTGAGTTTGTGTATACAGCTAGACTGAGACATTTGCATAGAATGTTTGCTGTTAATCTGTGCCAGGTATATTATTTATTTTATTTTTTTTGTAAAAGTGTAAGAGAGCCTTGGAATCAGTTTATCCTGCTTTATTATGCTCCATTTGCTAAGAACTTTGGAAAATTTAATAAATGTTCAGCTAAACTGTTATCTGTTAACTATAAAAGTTATCTGTTTCGTAATTTAAGGTGGGGGAAGGTGGGATTGGGGATTGGCAGATTTTTTTTGCTTGATTTTGGTACACTTTAACTAGATTTAAGTAATTTTTGCTTGTTTCAAGAAGGGAATTTTTTTCAGCGTGGTAAAAAAAAATTAAAAAGCTCGAGTAGAATCTTATTATAAGCAGTATTGTTTTAAAACAATGAATGAATTTTAGTTATGGGTGAGGAAAAGATATCTAAATAAGTTTCTTGAACTGGTATTGAGACCAGCGTTTCTTCCAAAAGCTCATATATGATGTCTTATTTTAAGAAATCTTAACAAAGTCAATTTTCACTAGTTTCATTGGCAGATTTTTTCACTAATTAATTCAATTCAATTCAATTCAGTTTATTTTTATATAACGCCCTTCACAACAGAGTTGTCCCAGGGCGCTTTACATGG
>JABFEA020000001.1:52841274-52854475 GCA_019775915.2 Cyphomyrus plagiostoma | reverse complement strand
GTTTGTATCCAATGTGACACCTAGATTACGAGCTGAGCTGCTGATTGAAAAGTCCAAACCCCCAGAGTGGAGTGCACTTACAAGCAAATAAGCCTTGAATTGATCAATTGGTTCTTATTTTTGAAGGCCAATTTTTTGCAGTGAGCCGGGGGGTCGGTCAGGAGACTTGGACGAATGAACGAAGAAGGGGAATCCGCTAGGGGCATCACGGGGGAAGAGAGAGGTTAGGAGGGCAGGCAGGAGGCGTGGGAGGTTCAAGAAAGGCAAGACGGATGGAACGGATGGGGGGGTGAAAAGGAAGGAGGGAAGGAAGGAGGCACGGGAAGTTTGAGAAGGGCCAGACGGATGGAATGAAACATAACTGTGGGAACAACAAAGAGTTAAAGCACTCAGTAGTGGCATGCCAACAATACCTGTCTGGCACAAGACATTAAACTTTTAGTTCACATATTACATAAATATGTAAATAATAATTACAAAATATTTTACATTAGCAACATATGAATCATTACACTTTCAAACCACAAACTTTGGTCAATATGTCATGACATCATCATCACCGCCTGTGACCCCATGCCTTTGTACTTGGGAAATTACGTCTGTAATGTTTGGATATTACACGCACCTGTGTATTCCAGTCAGCCACTAACATTCTGTAAGCGACAACGTTGGACCAGTAATTTGTAAGTGGTCGTAGTGTGACTGAAGCACAATGAACTGCAATCAACGCAATTGCAGATGGAGTGTCTTTAACAAAATGCAGTGTCATAGCTAAAAGTTCTGTTTACCACTCCAAGAAGCGTTGCATTATTTTGGCGCGATTGCTAATTATATATTTTACACAGTTCGCGAGTTTCTGTACACGACCGGCTGTGAATGTACTTTGTTAGTTGTCGCGGATGACTTGCCGTGAGTCTAACCAATCAGCGCTGGAATCGCAGTAGTTCAAACTACGAAAGTCCTAACTAAGTAACGTGGTTCGAACTACTGTGGTACGACGGTTTTGAGAAACAGTCATTGTTCGGATGTTGGTTAGTTTGAACTACCATAGTACGATGCATCGTTAATGCTAACGTTCGTCGTTGTTCGAGAAATGCACCCCAGGTTGCTTGGGGCGTGCATTTCGGCGAATTTTCTCTCCATTTTCATTAATTTCTCCTAAGGCGTGCTGCCTCATAATCTCCTCATAATCCCAGTTGCCGCTGTCTATCTTGGCACTAAAATCACCCATCACTATGATGATGTTTTTCTTTGGCTTCCTTTGTATGATGGTCAGCAGTCTGCTGTAAAAGTCTTCTTTCCTCCCCTCTTCACTGTCGTTTGTTGGGGCATAACGCTGAATTACGTCATAATCCGTGGGCCGTGCGCTTCCCATCCGAGGAAAGTTCCCTGAGTTGACCTAGACAGCATCAGGGCTACACCCTGGGTGTGAGCAGCATCATCTTGTTCATACCCCGAAAACAGCAGTTACTCGCATGAAGTCAGTCGTTTCTGCTGGGAACCAGTCCATCTTGACTCACTGATTCCCAGAATGGTGAGATTGAATCTCCTCATTTCTGTCACTTGCACTGTCTTTCCGGTCTCATACATGGTCCGCACATTCCATGTCCCGATGGTAATGGTGGTCCTGGTGGATATGATGTCTCTGGCTTTCACTACCCGGTTTCATACAGGAAGGCTTAGCATGGGGAAGGACAGATGTTAATTATTGAATTTGGGATGATGAGATAAACAGCTCTTTAAGTACAAAGACTAACAAGGAGCTAATGAGAGGTAATTGGGAGTGATGTCCACACAAGGCTTAGGAAAGAGAGGCAAGACAAGAGGGACATGGCTTGTTAGGGCCATGACAGGGAGGAGATACGGAGGGATATGACAGTTGGTGCCTTTTGTCCCTGTCAAGCTGTTCCAAGGATTGCAGATAAACTCCTTCAATTAGATATGACCAGTAGAACACAGAAGCATTGTTATAAAATTGCCTGAGTGCCAAACGACTCTTTACTATTTCCAGAAAGATTTTTTTTTAAGTGTAAAGTTAACTTTCAATGGTCAGTCATGCAACATGCAAAACTGAGTGCTCATCTTAAGTTTTGTTTAAAATCAGTCACCTACTGGCTGCACTGTGGTGGAGCTGCCTGTCTGGGTCAAGTGAGTTTGTCGAGGAGAAGTTCGCCGTATCAACAGATCATGTTTCAGCTCTATGGTGTTGGTTGCTAAAATGGTCCTGGCTTGTCGGATGGGCTTTGCACTGGTCCAGGCATGCATAATTATAATGTACAGTCTAAATCGCAGTCCTTTGCTTGCTAACGTGCATAGACAATGAAGTCTGGCGTAATGGACCAGTAAAAAATCTCCTCAAATTATGAACGTTTCTTGAAAGTGGCTATAGGGAAGAGGGTGGATACACCTTGTGGGGACCATTAAGAAGGATTCAGAGACCGATAAAACCTACCTCTTAGCTTCTTGCAAAAATCACTCCCCATCTAACTATTAAAGAACATGCCGAAGTTAAAGTGAGACCCAGAAGGTTAATGCAGAGCCTTACACAATCAGTGGTATATAGCAAGCCTGCAATTACCACTGTATTAAACCTTGCATTACTGTTCCATAACTTTGCTTTGAAAGTGAGAGGTGTTTAATGCTGCTTCAATGATATAATCATGCCATATGTGTTAATGAAAATAGCACTAAACATATATTCAAAATGAAGAGAAAGGCAGGTAAAACACACCAGTTCATTACATAAATTTAAATTCTGTCTGGTTTTTAAATGTGTTTTAATCCCTTCTGTTTTAAGACAGTTAAATGTTTTGAAGGCCTTGAGCTCTGA
The DNA here is from genome assembly GCA_019775915.2 of Cyphomyrus plagiostoma. Classification (NCBI taxonomy): domain Eukaryota; kingdom Metazoa; phylum Chordata; class Actinopteri; order Osteoglossiformes; family Mormyridae; genus Cyphomyrus; species Cyphomyrus plagiostoma. The sequence continues at coordinate 52,851,645 of JABFEA020000001.1, read as the reverse complement.
TGCTGTGAAGTTTATTGCTAAAAAGTGAAAAGTTGGAGCCGCAGAAAGTCAACAGCACACCAGTGGCCTGTACGACGAAGCGGGGTTACTGGCTTATCGGGGTAACTTCTCAAATTTAAGGAAGTCTGAGCAAAATGTAACTCAACAAATATGAAGTCCATTTAAATCCCACAAGTTACCCCAATAAGCCAGTCACCCCGCTCTGTAATACAGGCCACTGGTTTGCTGTTTTCTTTCTGTGGCTCCAATTTTTGATTTGATCAATCCACACTGCAGAAGAAAGCAGGCCTGTCTAGACTGTGTGTTCGGACATTTCCTGCACACATGCCATACTTCAGGCTATTTCAGTTTTCAAGGTGGCTACTTCCACACAATGTTAAAGCTTAAGTTCCCATTTTAACTCTCGTTTCCTGTTTAATTGCCCTCTGGCATGACAGGCTATGGAAGCGTTGGCATCAGAAAGGGGAAGAGGGGAAGCTTCTGCTAAACGTGTGTATAATGGACACAACTCTCTAGAAAACCTGGCAAACCTTTTAGCACTAAATTCACTTTTTTATTCCTGCTCCGCAAATACAAGGGAGGAACACATGCATTTATAAATTGTAACGTCCACCAGTATTCTGCATTGGTGACTTCCATACTTTTTTAGTTCCAGTGACTATCAAATTAAATGAAAATAGATGACTAAAAAAAAAAAAAATGCTCAAGTAAGCTTTCACATCCAGTATTCAAGGGCAAGGATAACGTCAGGCTGACCCTTGTAGGACAAGTCTGATATCGTTGGTGAACTAAATAAAGTACATATGAGCTCTTTGGATGCTGAACATATGGAACAGGTTTGAAAACAGGCCCGGTGGTGAATAATTAAATGAGTACATAAATAAAGTTTGGCAAAGAAACATGCAGAGGGATTCTGCAAATTTAACCATCTGAGTTAATCAATACGTCTTTTGATGTGAAACCCAGTAAAACTCAGTTTTCTTTACAAATTGATGTCGTTAATTCTATTCCATTACATTAAAGATTTCCTTACCAGATGCCTGCTGTTTTTCTTTTACACCCTGTGAGTATATAGAGTCACTAATGCAGTAATCCAATGAAATCTGTCTCTTGCTTCTTAAATTTACATGATTTATAAAGCAAAAGTTGAAAGTAAAGTTCTCTAATTGCTTCTATGTGGTACTGATATTTATTTCCCAGCCATACCAGTAGCTTTTAAACAGAATTCTTGTTTCTCCCTACTTGACTTTCTGAATAAGGCAATGTTTTCCACTGGTATCACTATGGATAACCAACACCCCTCCATAGCTGATTAAAATTTAGCTGCTTTTGGGCACATGAATCAGAGCTGAAAGCAATCAGATATTTCCTCAGAGCCACTGTTCCATGGAATGGCCTAGGAGAGGGGTGGCCATTCTTATCCAGAAAGGGCCATTTACATTACTAATTAGAAGACTGATTGGATGAAGAGTCCTCAATCAATAAATCAATCAATCTGACTTTATATATATATAGCACTTTTCCTGTAAACTCAATGCAACACAAAGTGCTTTATACAAAAAGAAAAATCAACCCACCCCTACTGCCACCCTCAACCAAACTGTGTAAAATAAAGGGACAAAAGACATGGAAAAATGTAGAAAAAAGAGAGAAAGGAAAAAAGAAAAAAGATGTGAAAGACAATTATAAAACAATAAGTAAGTAAATAAATATATAAATGAGTAAATAAGAAAGGAATAGACCTGACAATAAAAACAGGAATTTCGGAAACGCTATCACGGATCTCAGAAATTTGCATAAGGAAGCACTAGTATAATATATTGTGAGTTAAATTATGAATGGTGAGTTAATAAAAAGGAAATGATAAAATTAGTTTTTCTCAGGCACTTGTCTACATTGACCATGAGATTAGTCCAAGTTGTCATTCCCAAATAAATATAAGTAGGCCTACCGGTAAATCAGAAAACTTTTTTGCACAACATAAACCGAAACCACGTTATCATTGCACATCACTTTTCATTGCTAAAGGATTTTTGCAAAACACTAGTCGCAGTGATCATTCGATAACAGCAAAATCACATCAGAGTGTCTGATTAGTCACTCTAAATAGCAACTTCTAAATAGCGGCAGCTGCTAAATCCCAAACCAAAAGCACTAATGAAATTTGGCCTAACTTGCAATTAGTTGCACTTCTTGCTGCAAAGCTAACTCTCAAACACTCATAAGTTGCTAATATGGTATAAAAATAGTAAGAATGAGGTGTAATTTTTAACACACAATGGAATATGGCCAGAGAGGACATGGATGTAGGAGTGGAGGAGGAAATGGTGGGCAACGTCAGAGACAACCAAGAACAGTGGTCAGCCATGAAATTAGAGCCACTGTCATTGATCATGGGCTCTGCTTACGTGAGGCTGGTCAAAGGGTACAGCCTAATTTCCCAGTCATGTGTTGTGTCAATTATTTGAATATTCAAGAGGGACAATGGGTATGTACCTTTCAATTGTTATAATTAAAATAAAGACCACAGTTCTTGCATTATCAGACCTATATTTACTGCAGTATTCTACTTGACATGTATGTTTCTATAGAATTGACAGAAGACCTGCAGCTGGTGGGCGCAGCAGGCTGTGCAGTGCAGACCAAGAAGCAGCAATTGTTCAGATGGTGCTGAGGAACAATACAGTCCGTTTACTGGAAAGACAGGCTGCTGTAATTGCAGACCACACAACGTTCCACAACATTGAGTGTCCGCTTATCAACTATTGGCAGTGTCTTACAGTTTTTTTCAATTGCTAAAAAGCATTTACCTATACTTATAATACTTTTCCAAAATTCCTAACACAGCAGCATATCTACATCACACAACTGGCCAAATTGTTTATTTTCTTCTCAAAAACACATTTTGTTAATTAAATAAATCCTTTCAAAATACAATACATATTTTTCTACACGCACTAACTTTATGAAAACTCAGGAAACCAGAATAAAAATGAGATGATTCCGCCAAAAAATAGCACATGCTTTCAATTCGCAAGGTGCACAGTCATTCAAAGTGCACCAACTTTCAAATTACTAGCGATTGCTGGCATTAGAAAAACTGCATTAAATTTTATATTGTATAGTTCAACCAAAGAGACCTCAATAGATAGTTGACACGAGTGTTTATTTGTTGAACTAATTTAAATGAGTACCTGAACAGTAACTTGGTGAACCAAATAGCTGTAATGACAAAGTGGATTAGACTTACTCTTTATATAAAACCTGGACCGCTCTCATTGTACACGCCGGAATTCATTAGGTCTCCATGTTTGAACTTTCTTATTCACTTTTAGCTGTCCTCATTCAAAACACACCACCATTTGTTTCCTTTCAGTACAAAAGCCACACATGTATTTACAGTAACTAATCTCTCCGATCTTCAGGGTTAGGCCGCATGTTTTCGTTGACCTTATACCTGATGTCATCTAATGCAATACACTGGGGATAAAACTGCTTGGAGTGCCAGATCTACCCCTGGCTGTCTTCAGATGTGATGTCCCTACAGCCAGCATCCATAGCATCAAGGAGGGACATTTTGATGATCATAAACTTTCCACCTCCATACAGAAAAGAACTCCTCTATGGGATTAAGGAAAGGTGAGTAGGGAGGAAGGAAAAGGGGTTCCATTCTTGGTTGGGTTTCACACCACATGGTAATGGCTTGTGAGTGGTGGAAATCAACACTGTCCCAAGTGATCACAAAGGTCCTAATGGTCCCTCTTACCTTATCCCTTTCTGCCTCTGAGACCAGGTGTTGGTGGAGATCATGCAGAAAAATAAGGAGGTGCCCAGTATTGTAGGGCCCAACCTGGCATCTATGAAGGACCAATCCAATGCTTGAGATTGCAGCACACATTTTGATGCTTGCTCCTCTTTGACCTGGCACCTCGACTGTGGCCCTGTTTCTGATTATATTTCTTCCTCGTTGATGCCTTCTGGACAGATTGAACCCTGTCCCATCTATATGCGGGTTTTCATTAGCCTCCAACTCCATAGCTCTCTGGAAGAAAAACAAACACTGTTTATGTAAATTCAATTAATTATACCCTGCTGGACTGCAACCTGCATGTATACTTGTCGAGTGAAAAGCTCACAGAACTGGACATTGAATATACGTCATATCTAGACATACTGTTGCCGTAGCTCCTTGACCCTGCTCACTGTTCTTTTCAAAGGGAACAGTGTAGAGTTGTGTCATTCGAACTCTGTTTGGACAGAGTCCGAGCAATGGTTGTCAGGCTGATGTTGTCCACATTGTTGAATATTTTGTGGTCTTCCACAAAGTTGTATAGCATTATTAGCAATGACCATAACAACAATGGCAAGCTCTTGATCAACATTGAGGATCTTTCCCCTTCCCCCAGAGGGAGGAAGATGGTGCATCCTTTACAAAGACAAAAATTAAACATATGAATTAGCATTAGGACTAGTGGCCTTACTTTGGAAAAGTAAGAATAGTGAGAATAGAAGCAGCCCATGTAAAATGCATTACTTTCCTGTTGGTTTGGTTAAAGATGTGAATAATGGAGGCAGTAGTCGACCTCGTGAGATTAGGCTGCACTCTCTCACCAGCCTCTCTTAGTGACAGACTATGGTTGATCACATGCTCAATGACGGTGGCGCGTATTTGCTCACTTACGGCTGCTCTTAGAACCCTTTGAATACCGCCATACATTCTTATGCCTCTCCTTTGTCCTCTCTGTGGGCCAGCACCTCTACCGGGGCCAGCTGTCTCAGTCCCTGACCTCACTCCCCTTCCCACTCCACCTTTGGTCTCTTCCTCTCACCAGGCCTCTTAGTCTCCTTCGGCTAACTTTTCCTCTCACTCTCCCTTGTCCAGACATTTTGTTTCTACACCAAACAACATAAGTCCCAAAAGTCCCACTTTTATATGTGCCATTGTAATTGATAGAACTGGAATGAGCTGTGCTTGGTAAAGCAGTGAGAACTGGTTTTCAGTTAATTTACCTGGTAAAATAAAGTTTAAATAAATGACATAAATGCTCTAATAGTACACGTAAGTTAGTGGTTTATTGTTAGTTACTGTAATGTTGCCCTGCTTTATTTGGTTAATCATCCATTTTGTGAGGAAGACATTCAAGTAAGAATTGCATTGTAGTACGACTCATTTCCTGACACGTACAATTTATATTAGGTCAGCGTTTCAAGAAATTCGAGTTCCAGTGAGTTTGAGAACCGAGGTACCACTGTATAGTATTACATTTGACTTCAACAATAAAGGTCATTACATCATTTTGTTACAAGACATGACATGCATTTAATTATGTTGGATGGGATAGCACATGAGACGTGTCCTATCAAATGAGTCTTTGAAAGATTCCTCACCTGAACTGTCCAAATGGTCATCATGTGGAATACTTTCCAGGGGTTGCTGACTTTCAGTAATCCCAGCCAACAAGTCCCCGAACTCCTCTGTATCTGGTGGAACTGGGAGTCCCTCACCTGTCTTGAAACACTGTTGAAGCGTAGCAGCAGTTGTTTTTTTCAGGTTTATTTTTATGTTTTTCCACAGGACCTTTACAAGATAATATACACTTTGAAGTAGTTCTATATAATATTGTTTTTTTTTACATTTCATTAATGAAAACATTTATAATTGACTGATTTGTAAGATTGGGGCAACAATAAATCTTACCTGAACTTGTTGGAGTATCCATTTGGTTACTTTTTCATTTGAGTTGAATTCATTCAATATGGAAATCCCTGCTTTCTTCTTCTCGTTTTCTGTACCTGAATCATGCTGTTTGTTTTCAATTACAGGATAGTTTGATATAATTTGTTTGAAAAGGGTCTTCTCAAATTCGCTGAAGATTTTTGAGCGTTTTCTTTTGCCTTTATCCATTTTTTGGTTAAGTGTTATGACTCCTGTTCCACACACTCCTTAAGACTAACGAATTACAAGTATTCCATGACAGGTTTTTATAGTAACCTCTCCTTAGCCACATGTGCATGCCATTAATCTAATCGGGTTTCCAAAAGATGATCTCACTTGTCCATGATTGCCTTAATCTGAGACTCTGTAGTCTAGAACTAGTTAATCCAAAGTTAAGCAACATCTCAGAAAGTCAGTTTTTTAATGCGGATTCATTTACGTAGAATTAGCCTAGTCCTGGTTTATTTTAAGCCCTTAACGAGAAACTGGGCCTATATGTTTACTGTAAATCTGTGCAGGACCTGTGAAATTTCATATGCATTCATGTGTTCCCTTTGGGATGGATGTTGTGATTTTAGAGGATCATGGAGCTTGAGTACAGTGCTGAACCTTCTATATTCTTGTATATGAGCAACAGTGCAGAGAGATGCAAACATTACAATGTGCACAGGTATATTAGAGACCGGTCTGGTGATATACAACCCAACAGTTGGGCAATATAACTCTGAGAAGCTTTTTGCATTCCTTAATGAGCTTTACAGAGCACTTCTGCACTTTAAAGGGAGAGAAGACGCTACAGTCACAGCTCAGCATTATGCTGTCCTATGGGACAATGTTCTTTTTCATCACACAGCTGCTGTGAGGGACTGGTTTGTCGCTCACCCACACATCACAATGGAATTCCTACCCCCACATTCTCCATTCCTCAATCCAGTTGAAGAATTCTTTTCTGCATGGCGATGGAAAGTCTATGATCCGCATCCATATGAGGAACGGCCACTTTAGATGCCATGACGGAGGCATGTAGAGTGGTCACAGCGGCAGACTACCAAGGCTGGATCAGACATTCTCTGAGGTTTCTCCCACGGTGTATTGCCAAGGAAAATATAGTTTGCGATGTTGATGAATTTGGCCTGATTTCAGAGATCGTAGAGATTGGGTAGAGTAAATCACATGGCTTTTTTATCACATGGCAAATTTATTTTCTTAATATTCATGTTTGCATAAACAGCCAATAAACCCACTTTACCTGCAGAGAAGAACTGTGTTCTCATTTTTGTACGTTGTTGCTCTCTCTGTGATTGTACTCATTTTACTGCAGTGAGTGAGTATTTTGTCTGAGAGTGTTCACTTATTGCTTGAATGTGTCTCCTGTTTGACTGATGTGTGTTACTGTTTGAAAGAGTTACGCAGTTTTGCTATTTAGTGTTTTGATTCATGTAGAGGGTTTTGCAGAAAAAATGGGGAGTTCTGCCAGATTTGTTAGTGTTTTGCAGGCTGCACTGGCTGATTTGAGAATGTGGTTATTGTTTTTTAAAAAGTAAAGTGCCTGAGGAACTGTATCATAAATAAATATGAAACTTAAATAAGGGAGGAGACAAAATACAAGCAACTACAAAATAAAAGTGTAAATGTGGGGTGTAAAAGGAGGATAAAATCAAGATAGAACATAATAAAATAGAGATAAAAGGAGATGGAATGTTCTGGGATAAAAGAAATAAGGTATTAAAAGTAAGATGGCTGAAAGTATAAAAAACACTAAAATAAAACACCTCACACCTGGGTTTGAACAGCGGACCTAAAGCTTCCCAAAAACATACATACAAACTGACCCTTTGCAGACAAGATTGGCCACCCTTGACCTAAGCTCTCACTGACATTATTTTTATTCTTCAGAAATAGTTTATCACCAAGACACTGACCATGATATACTATATGGACAAAAGTATTGGGACATCTGGCCTTTACAACTACAGGAACTTTTATATCTCATTCTAAATCGATAGGCATTAATATGGGATTTGTTCCCCCTTTGCAGCTATAACAGCTCCCATTCTGTGTGAAGGCTTTCCAGAAGTACTTTGGAGTGTCTGAGGGAACTTTTGCACATTCACCCAGAAGAGCATTTGTGAGGTTAAGCACTGATGTTGAGTGTAATGACCTGGCTCCTAATCTCCATTCATCCCAAGAGTGTTTAATGTGGTAGCGGTCAGGAGTCTGTTCTTCCGCACCAAGCTCAACCAGCCATGTCTTTATGAACCTTGCTTTGTGCATTGGGGCACAATCATGCTGGAACAGAAGCATTAAGAGTTCCCTTCACTGGAACTAAGGGGCCTAGCCCAATCCTTGAAAACAACCCCATACCATTATCACACCTCCACCAAACTTTACAGTTGGCATAATGCAGTCAGACAGGTAATGTTCTCCTGGCATCCACCACACCCAGACTCCTCCATCAGACTACCAAACAGAGAAGCATAATTTGTCATTCTTCAGAACACATTTCCACTGCTCCAAAGTCTAGTGGTGGCATACCACTCCATCTTACTCATGGCATTATGCTTGATACCATGCTTGAATTTACTGAGTCCATTCATTCAGGAATGTTTGTAAACCCGACTGCATGGCTAGGTGGTTGATTTTATACATCTATGGCAATGAGTCGGAATGAAACATCTGAATCCAATGACGTGTGTTCCAGTACTTTTGTCCATATTGTGTAAATGGTTAGAAGATGGCTGGATGGATAGAGAAGAGTTTATCTGGGGAAAATGCTCTGTAGATGTCTCCTTGAATCTGCTTGTCATTCCCTAATTAGTGACACTGAGAGTTACATGTAGACATAAAGTTAACCAAAGTATGTGCTTTCGTCAAAATTTCTCTTGAAAAATGAAACACAATATCTCACTATATATTCACCACAGTTAAAATGCCTTTTTGTCAGTGTTCTGTAAATACACAGGCTTTTGATTCTACTATAAAGATCCTACTGTATAGAATGAAATGTAAAACAAACAAGTAAGAACCATCTCTTTCTAATAACCACTGTACCTTACTACCCTGCGTCAGCTTAATTGAAACCTCTAAAAACCTATTTGTTGTTGCAAGGGGATCAGATTCATTTAGTGAAGTTTTAGCAATGTTTATTTCTTATATTTATTTTTCAGGGTGTTTACTTGTTACTATAGAATGAACCTTTTTCCAATAATGTGAAAAAATGTTTTCCTTTGAATGTGTTCAGCTGTGCTGTTACTCCAGAAATTCATACTAAATCTTATTTCATTGCAGGCATGTAATTAACTCCAGTCAAGGACAAAATGCTTTGTGGTTCCACATCTCTCTTGTTTTGAGAAGAACTTTTTACCAATCCAGAGTTGAACATAAGGTTGGATTCATCTTTTAAAAATGGATTATTGGGTTTTAACTTCCCTATTCGGTTCAATGGCTGAATCAAAGCCTGAGAAATTGAGGCATTATCTAATTTTAAAGGGTATTATCCCAGTGTGTGTGTGCACATGTGCCTGCGCAATAGTGAGACAGGGGTGCTTTTGGGGCTAGTTCTACAGGTGCTACACAAGCCATGGGTTTTAGGATGACCTCTTAGATTCTGATTTACACCTGGAGCCCCAGGTGTACTTAGGTCTGTTCTAAGAATAGCTTTGCTAAAGCAATTTAGAAGTGAAATCCAGACCCCCCTCCACTGATGGATCACTGCTAAGGTATGGCCCTGAAGAATCAACATGATACTGATGAAATGGGGTGTAACTGTAATCCTGCCTTTGATGTCAATGGTGAACTTGCATAACTATGCATTAATTTAAAGTGGCTTATATCTAAGTTTCACTTGCCAAAAATGATAAGAACTCGCTTTTACTTTAATGGGGGCAGCAGAAAGCATGACGATTAAGGACATTCACTTAAAGCTTGATTGCAAAAGTTCCACTGGGCCATAGGGTTGTTTGCTGGGGTCAGGATTTTCATCTAAATTTCTCCAGTATAATTAGGTGAGATTAGTTGATAATGTATTTTGCACTTAATGACCCAGTCGAGTTCTTAATTGCTACATGAAAAGGGAACGGGCATCATGTCTCTTGCATCCATACATTTCCAAATTCTTGTTTGTTCAATCCACTTCCCATTAACCCAGTAACCATGTTTTTGTCTGGAATGGTGCTCCCACCCTGAAAATGTTCAGACACAAACATTGCAGGGAACAACAAAGCTGAGGACAGATAGTGGTTAAAACTACAGGGAACAATGAAGCTGACAACAGACAGTGGTAAAAACTGTAGGAAACAAAGAAGCTGAGGACAGACAGTGGTAAAAACTGCAGGGAACAATGAAGCTGACAACAGACAGTGGTAAAAACTGCAGAGAACAATGAAGCTGACAACAGACAGTGGTAAAAACTGTAGGGAATAAAGAAGCTGAGGACAGACAGTGGTAAAAACTGCAGGGAACAATGAAGCTGACAACAGACAGTGGTAAAAACTGTAGGAAATAAAGAAGATGAGGACAGACAGTGGTAAAAACTGCAGGGAACAATGAAGCTGACAACAGACAGTGGTAAAAACTGCAGGGAACAATGAAGCTGACAACAGACAGTGGTAAAAACTGCAGGGAACAATGAAGATGACAACAGACAGAGGTAAAAA